>JASPKZ010006053.1:600000-892881 GCA_030220185.1 Diploptera punctata
CAATCCAGTTCCCTATTCTAAAAAACACAGTAACTTCTTCGGTTAAATCTGACTGTAGCTCTTCGGGGAAGAAGTAAGAAAGATATCCATTGTTAGTAAGAATTATCAAGCTAGAGAAAGACCTGATATCGGAAGACCTAGGAAACATTGGACTGACACATTATGAAGTCAGAATGGGCAGTTGCCTAATCGTTGGAGTGACGATGATGATTTTAGGAGGAATAATTACCAATAACTTCAAAGTTATCATCAGGTGGGCTGTCCCGTCTTCAGGAGCAGTTGTTAGTTTAGTTCTTCCATCTCTTAGGTTGTCTCAGATCTCTTTTCCCAATTGTCTGTCATTTTGGCAAATGATGGAGCAGTCATTATGGTACTAGTTGTTCGTGCATACAAATGGTATTATTCCTAACTCTTAATAAATATAATTTTATTTGTGTCACATAGTAAATAAATAATCTGCTAGGGTGTAGAAATAATTTTTGTTATTAACAATAAACAAATATGTAGGTAAGATTAAATTAAAATAAATTTTAGAAAGAGTTAATGAATTTAATTATTTGGGTTATAATTTAACATTTCAAGATGAAGCTGTTATATCAAAGAAAATCTGAAATTTCACAAAAACAACAGGGATAATTAACAGTATAATGAAACCATCTTTAGTATAAAAGAACACAAGATTACAGCTTTATAAGGTTCCCACAAGACCAGTATTAAGATATGGTAGTGAAACATGGACAATACGAAGAAGAGATGAAAGCCGAATAACAGCAAATGAGATGCGATTTATGCGCCATACAGCAGGCTATACAAAGTGGGATCATAAAAGAAACGAGGAAATTATGGAAGAGTTGGATGTAGAACCCATTCTCCACCATATACAAAACTACCACAACTGGGAAGCCCATCTTCAACAAATGGCATCTCATAGAATTCCAAAAAAGCGCTGAATGGAAAATTCCTCTTTGATACCGTAACAGGCCACATGGCATAATACTTGCATGGATGATGATGATTAAATTAAGGTACTTCATACCTCATCTCATATCCAGTCTTCTACTTGCACTGCAGTTTCAAAGCCTTGGCAGCTTCATCTTCAGTAATATGTCGTCAGCATAACATCTGTCAATGAGATATTACTGAAGATGAAGCTGCCAAGGCTTTGAAACTGCAGTATAAGTAGAAGACTGGATGTGAGGTGAGATATGAAGTATTTTAATTTAATCTTAAATTAAATCTTGTAGTGATTTTTTCCTATAAAAGCTCAAAATATGTAGTTATTGAACAATATTTTATTAATAGGAATCAAATGAATCATGAATTCTTCTTACCTCATACTTCTATGTTTTTTAAACACAGCAACACAGTATTGGTTACCATTGTCACCATCGTCAGCTGTTTTCACAACAGTCGTGAAAACAGCTGACGATGGTCGCAGATACTGCGATGCTGTGTTTTTAAAAAACATAGAAGTATGAGGTAAGAAGAATTTACGATTCATTTGATTCTTATCAATAAAACCTCATAATGTTAAACATTCCCAAATTTATTGCTTTAAAATATTTTATTACTTTTTTTTAAAAAAAGCTCTATCCCTTTTACCAGTCAAATTCTTTGGTATTTATATAATTTCAATGAAGATTTATACAATAAAAATCAAATAAAGGAATACATGTTGTAATAAAAATATCCATGAATAATTATAATGGATTCATAAGTTAATTATGGGAAATAAAATTATGAGGTTCTTCAATTAATGAATGAGTCAATACCTCATACTTCATGTTTTTTAACATATTTTAATTATAATAGAGTTTCCTGATTGTTATCTGAAATTCAAAGTGGAATTTGTAGGTTATAAATATTAAATTGTTACTTATTTAATATAAGAGAATGTAGAGCTGTAAGCAAATTGTCTCTGTGATACTGGTTATGTAGTGTGTTGACTGACATCCCAGAGATCAAAGTTTGAATCTCAATTATACTATAGAAATATTTATTCGAACATAGTGTCTGGAAAGGGGTCAAATCTGCCTTGTAAGAATAACTGGGTAGTCACTTAATATGAAAAATAGTAAATTTGGTTAAGAAAACTGAAACTAAGATGTAGGACCTGAGTCATGGTAACCATTTAACACATTGTGCTATCATTATAAGCCAGTGGCAATTTCTTTAATCAGCTCTGACTTTTTGAGCTGTCATTCCATGAATTTATTTATTCATTTAAGATAGTATTAATTTCATCCAAATGATAAACGTTATCCATTCCATAATATTATAACATATTTTCTGTTGTCACTTTTATGACACATATACTATTAAATAAGTAGTTAAAAGGAAATAAGCATATAAAAAATATATAAAAAAACCTGATGACTCATAAATTTATACAACTTATTTCCACATTAAAGTTGCTATTTATACATCTTAAGGTCATTTTAAAGTTGATATTTTTTACAACTTTGGGGCCAGTCTGATTGAATTATTACTTAGTACTGTAATATAATATTAGAGAGGTGCGTAAATTTAATGTTAAGGAATTCTGAGATATATTTTTTTCTTATATTGTTCTTCTTTTCTCCATTGTTATCAGTGTGGAAGGTAAGATTTTTATAGCAAAGTATTTTCTACTTTTATTTCAGATTTTTTTATTATTCATAACTTTTTAATCACCTCAAATGTTCTATTTCTAGAAAAAAATTATTAAAATAATGAAAATGAGGGTTAATTTTGTTTTTATATTTATAGACACTTTACCAATGGTTGTTTTAATAATTTTAATATGATTTTGGCAATATCTTTGGTGTATTTGGATTTCACAAAAAAAAATTATCAACATAAAATAGGATAATCTTAAAAGATTCTGTGACCTTCAAGTTTATATGAATACAAAACATGGTCTCTTATTTAATAAAATAAGAAATGCGCACAACATGCAAAGAAGATTGTTCTCAGTCACTGCAGAGTTTCAGCAACGATTCTGATCTCATTCTACAGTTTAACACATGATATTTCTCACACTGTTCGCCACATCTTGGTATCTTATTTGAAGAAAGGTTTTAAAAGATGAAGAGAATAAAAGTCTAGAAAAATTTTTGGACCAAAGATAGATGAAACAGTAAGTGAATGGAGGAAACCTCATAATAATGTGCTCCATGATCTCTATGGGAAGAGAGATGTAATAAGAATTGTATAGTCTTGTAGAATACAATGGACATGAATGGGGAATGAAAGAAGGGCATGGAAAATTTTTGGACCAAAGATAGATGAACTGATAGGTGAATGCGGGAAACAACATAATAATGATCTCCATGATCTGTATGAGAAAATAGACATAATAAGAACAGTTTAGTCTTGTTGACTAGAATGGAGAAGACATGTGCGTTGAATGGGGAATGAAAGAAGGGCATAGAAACTTCTTGTAGGAAAATTAGAGAGAAAGTTCCTGGTAGAAAGGTGAAGAATGAGGTATGAGAATAACATTTATCATGATATAAGGGAAATGAATTATACAGGTATTGTAATGATTGTAAAATATTAGCTCAGGATAGGGATGTATGGTGAGTTTATGTGTGTGGCCATGAATCTCTGGGTTTGATAATGCCAGGAAGTTAGTTATAACTAGAGATGTTTTTATTATTAATTATTAATTTAATGCAAATTATATTTGAAGAGAAAAATATGCACTGAGACTGGCGTTTGAACCCAAGATTTGGCTTCCAATGCCAATGCTCTACCAACTGACCTACCTCAGCACTCCAATCTAAATGCAAATTTTTCTCTTATAGATTTCTTTATACGCTGGGGAATTAACAATGCATAAGAGAAAAATTTGTGTTTAGATTGGAGTGCTCAGGTAGCTCAGTTGGTAGAGCATTGGCATGGAAAGGAGAAGGGGTTTCCCAGTCTGAGCATATATTTTTCACTTCAAATATAATATAGATAGAAGACTGAAATTAAGGCAAAAATTTCAAACCAGAACACTGTAATCACACACACACACACACACACATATATATATATATATATATATATATATATATATATATATAAAGTATTGATAAAATATCAATTTTTTTTAGTCTAGAGATATCTTACCTCAATTTAATGTTGATGTTTTCAAACATGTTTCGATATATTCTTCTATATCATCATCAGCTTTACTAGACTGATATCTTACCTCTCAATTTAATGTTGATTTGTTTTCGAACATGTTTCTATATATTCTTCTATATCATTGGAACATGTTCGAGAACAAATCAATATTGAATTGAGGTAAGTTATCTCTAAACTCAGAAATGCTTGATAAAAAGAACCTCAAAATATTACTTCCTAAAATAAATAATTTATTTAATTAAATAATTTACATTATGAGGTTTTCATTATAAGAATCAAATGAATCGTGAATTCTTCTTACCTCATACATCTATGTTTTAACACAGAACTGCATTATCAGAAAAAACATCTTTTCCATCTTCAGCTGTTTTCACGAGTCAATGATGGAATGATGATGGAAAAGATGTTTTTTTTCCGATATTGCAGTTGTGTGTTAAAAAAACATAGATGTATGAGGTTAGAAGAACTCATGATTAATTTGACCCTTATTAAAATGAACTTCGTCTATAAATCCTGATAAAAGAGAGAAGGAGAGGTTATGGCTCAACAATGGGCTATGCATTAATTACACTTACAAGTCAGAGAAGATAAATTTACAGTAATTAGTCTTACAACTAAGTTACAGATGTAAGTAAATGATTATGTTTTAACCATAAATTTTTGCATTCTAAAAATGTATGCTTTTGCTTAATATCAGATCTACTTGCTAGATTAATAATCATAAATTAACTTTGTCGTGACATGAAGATTTGGGTTTTAACATAGTAATTGATGTGCTTAAATTAGAACAAATGCTCTTTACTAAGATTTTTAATAATAAATCTCATGATTCTTATTTGCAAAACTTTTGTCAAGAATGTATTGACTTAGGCTTTCACGGCCAGAGTTGCTATGATGATGCCATAGGCTCAAACACAGAGTTATGTTTACCATAAATACAAAGGGTATATTTTACTTATTAAGTTATGTAGATAGGAAATAACACTATGAGGTTTTTTAATATTGTTTATTTTTTATTATTTCACTCACCTCATACTTCATAATTCATAGCAGACCCAAATTTGGGAAAAAATTTACATATGCAAGAATGAAAATACAACTATGAATTTTGAAATACCCGGTTATAAGGAGAGAGGACTGATTTGGAAATTCTTCGGTCGGCCACCAGATGGCGTGGAGGTCAGTCTGCAGGATAGAAGGCCGTTGGACGTCAGTTGTGAATGTGACACAGCATTGAGAATGTCACAAAAGATGTGAAGAAACCCTGGGTCTGCTATGAATTATGAAGTATGAGGTGAGTGAAATAATAAAAAATAAACAATATATTTTACTTGTTTATTTTTTAGTACAAATTCTGTGCATAGGATTTATGAATTTTGTAAGAGAAATCTGACTAAAGCATTTGCTACACATTATGCACATCAACCTATCATATATGAAGGAATTAAGTTTTGCATCCAGTTACTAAAATGTTAAATTAATATTAAGAAGCTAAAGCTATTACTATGATTGAAATAAGTAAATTAATGTACACAACTAAACTATTGTAATCAATGGTAAAGAGAAAAATTTATGCCTGAACCAGGAATGGAACCCCAAACCTTCAGCTTTCCCTTTACCTAAGGGAGGATTTATGCTTGGATGGGAATGTAGTCTGAATTAGCTCAGTGGTTAGAGCATCAGCATGGAAAGCTGAAGTTTCAGAGTTCAATTCCTGGTTCAGGCAAAAATTTTTCTCTTTGACAATGATTACTAAAATGTTACTTAATGGTGATGGTATAGGTTTAAAATTTTATTATAAATATAATATTATAATTGATAAGACTTTTTATTTCTTTGAATTCTGCATACATGACTTGTGTATGAATTAGTGTCTGAATGAAGCACTTAACAAACTGGATTTCAGCTATCACCAAAGAATTAAAATGACTGTGGTATCATGGTAATTGATTAATTATATACTGTATAGTTAAATTAATATTGGGAAGTAAACATTATGAGGTTATATCATTAATAGTGAGTGGAGAACATATTTTTAATGACTCACCTCATATAATTTCAAATTTCTTTGATATCGGCGGTTTCAGACAATATCTTGTCCCTCTTCTTGAGTGGAAGCCATGACTGAAGAGGGACAAAATATTGGCTGAAACCGCCGATATCAAAGAAATTGAAATTATATGGGGTGAGTCGTTAAAAATATGTTTTCCACTCACTATTAATAATATACTGTATAGATTGAAATATTATGAAGGCTATATTAAATTAATGTTGGGAAGTAAACATTATGAGGTATAATCATTGAATTAAAAAGATTTTTATACCTTATATAACACAGTCGTCCTCAAGTATAATAATTTATGTTATAATCTTCGTTATATTATTAAAATTCAAAGCTTTTCGAAGACATGCTTCATCTTCAGGAACTTTCTTCATACTGAAATTCTTATTCTCTGTTTCTTTGATGATTTCAATTTCTTCCAAAATATTAATATTTTGTCTACTGTTTTCTTTGTGTATTATTGCCAATGCTTCATCTATTTTGCCAAATTGATGGCTGGTCTCCAAAATATGCCCTGCAAAACTTGATTTGCACATTTCGGAAACTGGCCATCAATTTGGCAAAATTGATGAAACATTGGCAATAATATACAATGAAAATAGTAGACAAAATATTAATATTTTTGGAACAAATTGAAATCATCAAAGAAACAGAGAATAAGAATTTATTAAATGAAAATACACCTAATTATCGAAGCCCCCTATATAAAATATATCAATAACACTGAGCAACAAAAATAAACTTTTTTTTGTCTCAGAAAGAAAAATATGTGATTCTGGTAGTATTTTTTCTCCTGAATTCAAATATGATATCAGTTTTTCTCCCTTATGCAAAGTTTCCGAGAGACAGGAATTTGTAATTTCAAACACTTCAATATTTTCTACATTTGTAACTATATAATATTCGAAGGTTCAGACTCACCTAGAAAGTAAGAAATTATGATTTTCTGCTATATTTCGCCTGTGAAGCATCCCTCTTGATGGTCCAACAATAATCAGCCAGCATATTAGGATTCCATTTGCCTTGATATCTCTTTTCCATAGCTGAAATCTCCTGAGTTAGCTTATTTGGTTTTATTTTACAATGGACAAATGGACGAAAAAAGTTTATTAAAAAAAGTAATTATTTAAATCCATTAATTTAAATTGAAATTAAAAAAAACTGTGGGTGATGGAGAAATTCCGAATACATATTTGAAAACACGATAAAAAACTGCATCAAGTACAACTATTGGTACTCATGAGACAAAAATCATGTTGACCAGTGTAATTTCAGTATCAAGAAGGTTCCTGAAGATGAAGCATGACTTCGAAAAGTTTCGAATTTTAACAATATAACAAAGCTTATAACAGAAATTATTATAGTCTAGGACAACTGTATACTAAAATCTTTATAATTGAAATAATTTTAACCTCAACAGTGTTCAAAAATGAATTAATGGTATATTATCATTGAAATTCATCGGAGAACATTTTTTGACAACTCACTTAATAAATTTCATGTTTTTTTCATGATACTGCAGTTTCAAAACGTAATCATGTTCATCTTCGGCCATAACTCCGAATGATGAAATTCTTCGGTCGTCAACTCTTCTATTGTCACCATCTTCAGCGCTGCCATCTATGGTTGAATTTATGAACTTTGAAATCAAAATCAAATTTTGTTTGTTAGGAATGTAGCCTGTAGAATTCTTAACAAACCAAATTTGATTTCTAAGTTCAGTAATTTAACCATAGATGGCAGCGCTGAAGATGGTGACAATAGAAGAGTTTATGGCCGAAGAATTTCATCACTCGGGAGTTATGGCTGAAGATGGACATGTTTATGTTTGAAACTGCAGTATTGTGAAAAAACATGAAATTTATGAGGTTAGTTGTCAAGAAATGTTATCCAATGAATTTCTGTTATGAAGAATATTATTTTTCATATGAAATTAAGTATAAATTAGAGATCATTATGCAACTACTTAATAAAATAAAATATTTATCTTGTTCTATCATGCTGTAGTCTCTACTGTTTGTTTGCTTTATTTTTTGTCCATTTCTTCCTATTCTGTCTTCTCGTTCATCCTTCTTCTTTCCTTTTTCTTTATTGTTGTTTAATTACCCAATAATTACAAGAAACAGTAAAATTTATATTGTAGGATGATGTTACTGAAGCAGATAAGTTATACTAAATATTTTAACATTAAAATTATTTACACTTCACACAGTGTGTGGATGAAGAACAGTATGTGAACTCAAAGAGACTAGAATCTTTCCATTTCAAATAAGTGCTTTTATCATAAGTAATGCTACGAGTGATTTCCAATTTATCTAGAGGATTTGGAAATCAAGAGTGGCATTTTTTAGGGCTATTTAACAAATAAAATTAAGCTGTTTACTCATAAATCATTATTTAAATATAGCTATTTTAAAATATTTATATATTTAATGTAAACAGTGATGTTTGAAAACAAATTAGAAATATTTGGTTATGCTTCTTTTGTTCGTCCACTACAACTATGTCATATTATTTATTGTCAAATAGGATCACAATATTGTAATAATGCATCCTAGTGGAAAAAAAATGAAACACATGAAGCTGCATATTATAACGAACATTATAGGTTATTAATTAAAACATTTTGTCTGTTCATTCTTACCTCTTAAAGTTATTTTTGTCGAACATATATTTCAGAACTTCTTAGCCCCATTACAGACTGTAATCGCTGACGATGGGGCTGAGAAGCTCTGAAACATATGTTCGACAAAAACAACTATAAGAGGTAAGAATGAACAGACAAAATGTTTTAATTATTAAACAAACCTCTTAATGTTACTTCCTATTGTATTTAAAATAAAATTATAGGTTATTATTATTTTTTTAGGAAAAAACTCAGTAAAATCAGTATTTAAAAACACAATTATGGAACACACAATTATCAAATGTGTAGTTTGAGGAATTTGTCCATTATTTGCTATATTCTACATATTTGTTCGAGAGTCAGTCACTGCAAAATAATGCTCTGACCTGTTCAGAATATTAAAAAGGAAGTGCTTTCTTTAATATGATAAACAGAAGTAGATAAATATCAAAGTGAAACACGATTGTAATTGGTTGTAAAACAAAATTCATTGAAACGTGATTGGTCATTGACTCCCATTTGGGGCTTGAGTTAAATAGTCTTCAATAAGACATATTGAGACTCAAGGGATGCAAATTAAAAGTTATTGATATATAGCATATAAAACTAAAGGTTCTGAGTTCAAATCCTGGACTAGGCATATATTTTTCTCTTCAAATATAATTTGTCATTCAATGAGAAATGTTTTTTTTTTTATCCAATGCCCCAGATTGTCATTTCAACATTTCTGGTGTTCTCTCCTGGCATTGGCTTAATTATAACCCACTTCTGAAGTTGGGTCGCCTAGAAGGTGGAATTATGTTATCCCGATGATATGATGGGTGATACATGACAGTGAAGCACCAGGAGAATTCTTAACCTAAATTTCAGACCATGGGCAACCACAGGAATGATTCCCTTTAGGGAAAAATTCTTATGGTATGTCCGAGAATCGAACCTGGGACCTCATGAATAGTAGTAAGAAACGCTGACCACTAGCCCATGAGGCTAATCTCAATGAGAAATGTTAAATTTTTAATAAAAACGTTGAAATAAGCTCCACTGGCTTTAATAAGAATTAAATGAATCGTGAATTCTTCTTACCTGATACTTCTATGTTTTTTAAACAGAGCACTGCAGTATCAGCGACCATCGTCACCATCCTCAGCTGTTTTCACGACTGTCATTTTTTTCTTTTGTCAGTAATTATCCAAACTGCCATCTGGTGTTCTTTTGAAGGAATTATTTTCTAAACTGCCATCTGGTGTTCTTTTGAAGGAATCATTTTCTAAACTGGCTTTATAAAATATTGTTAAATTCCCATTTAAAGTGTTCTTAAATAAGAAGCCACTATTCGTATGCCGAGCAACAGTTCGCAAGCATTTGGCACTCTCGGGAATTAAAAATGTATAAGAGAAAAATATGCATTTAGATTGGAGGCCTTGGGTATCTGAATGTCAGAGAATTAGTGTATAAAGCTAAAAAATGGTCCTTGGTTCAAACCCTGGTTTAGGTGTATATTTTTCTCTTCAAATATATTATTGATATGTTTGAGAGCACAGTAAACATTATAAGAAAATAATGCTGTTAAAACTACTTATAGTATACAAAATTGTACTAAGGGTCAACACACACACCGTTGAGTAACACTAAGAAATTGGGACTAGAAATAAACACCAATAAAACTAGATATATGTTCACACATAGAAATGCATTATGAAATGGACAACTATAAGGCATACACTTATTAGAAGACATATTGGGCGGAGCTATGCGTGGCTAGTGCATTTCGTGTAGCGTATCATAATCAAGCGGTGTTGTACAATTGGCGTTGTAACCACGACATAACATTTGTCTCTTCCCCTCTTACATACCGTTATCTGACAACGGCGCATGAAGAGTGAAGCAGGGTTGGCTTACCGCATATGTCTTCTAATAGCGTGCCTGGTTTAATGACAAATGAAGGAAATTTTGAAGACGTGGCTGGTTTCAAGTATCTAGGAATAATAATTACAAATAGGAATGAGATGCACAAAGAAATTAAACATAGACTCAATTCTAGAAATTCATGTTATTATGCATTACAGGGACTCTTGTTATCCCAACTCCTTTCAAAAAACATTAAACTGAAAATATATAAAACGGTCATTCTCCCAGTTACATTATATGGATGCAAAGCATGGACTCTTACTTTAAGGAAGGAAAGGAGATTATGAGTATTTGAGAATATAAAGTTCTTAAGAAAATGTTTGTGCCCAAAAGATATGAACATACAGGTGAATAGAGAAAACTACATAATAGTGAGCTACGTGATATGTATAGGAAGCCAGATATAATAAGAACAGTTAAGTCTCATAAACTGTGATGGGCAAGAATGTGGCACATATGGGGGATGAAAGGGTTGCATGGAAGCTTCTTGTAGGAAAACCAGAGAGAAAACACCCAGTCGGAAGACCAAGAATGAGTTGGAAGAATAACATTATCCATGTTGTTTCATTAATTTGTTTTGTTTTTTGAGTTTCTGTTCGGTATTCATAACCATATGTTAGATCTGGTCTTATGACAGATTTGTAAATTCTTACTTTTGTATCTATTCTTAAATTTTTATTTTTCCTAACAGTTTGTTTAAACATCCCAATATTTTGATGTTTTTATTATTAATTTAACACTTCTCACTGAAGGATAAATTTTTCTTTTCAAATATAAATCCCATTATTTTGTTTGCATTATTTGCTTGATGGAGGATTTCATCTGTTATTCGGTTGCTTCTATTAATTTCTATATATATATATATGAATAAGAAAGTTTTCTTGGGTTTTCCGCGTCTTGGATTCAAGTTCGGCCCCTGGCCACTGACTCCGACGTTACTTTCTTATTCATACTTATATCCGCAAAAATCTGCAATATAACATATATATATATACTTGTACTCAATGAAATTAATAAACATTTTTTGATCCAAGTAAAATTTTATCACTTCACCTCATATTTTTCTTCTTTTTAGACTAGTTTCAGGACCTTTTTTTTGTTCCATCTTCAGTATTTTCATAATTGTTGTCATGTTGTCTTGAAGAGCTGCCTTGAATAAACATTTATTTGTTTAATTTTACATAAATAAATCATAAAATCACTAATAGACTTATATGCTGAATTAGTTCTTTCTTAAATAAATACATTTTCAATTGTTTTTTAATTATCACTTCTCACTGATTGACAAATTATATAAAAATATAAATAAATACATGATTAGGTTCATATGGAATTCCAGCAGAACTTATAAAATCAGGGGGAGAAAAATTGATGGACAAGATATATCGGTTTCTTAGTATGATTTGGAAAAAAGAGGCTCTTCCAAATTAATGAAAAGAATCAATTATTGTATTATCATCATCATCCGGTATCATAGCAGCTGCTGTCGTCTTCTGGAAACCAAACACCACTCCTCTCGTTCATCCATTGATCTTCCTCCAATCCTCTGATATCCATAGCCGCTATGATGCATCCACATAACATCAATATAATGGGAACAACTTGGACTATAACTGAAGAGATTTTGCATGATTGTACACATTTTGCACATTTTTAAATGAACATACTAAGTCTCAAAGTGCCGTTTCATGTTGCACCACTGGTATTGAAACATCGAATACTCTCATAGATATAATTCCATCCATCCATAGTAATTCTGCCTGAAGGCAGGTCCTTCACTGCAATAATAGATTTTTATGCTATGCTTGCAACTTTACTAGGGAATTGTAGGTGTGGTAGCTTCCTGTTGCTTTCCACACTGGTGAAGGATGATGATGATGATGATAATGATGATGTGATGGCCATATGATTTCGGGGACCGTTTGGGCCTTAAAGTTTTCCTGACATTTGTCTTACAGGTGAGGAAAAACCCCGATAAAAACCTCACCCAGAAAAACTGCCCCGACTGGGGATTGAACCTGGACCTGCTATGTGTCAAGGCAGCACGCTACCTCGAGACCACAGCGGTGGACAGATATAATTCATTGAATGGAAATTGAAGGAACAGTTGATTCACAAAATTGTAATGTTTAATTGCTTTACAGGTATTATCTGCTTCAGTTATGTTGTTCAGTTTCCTTTTGTGTAGACAACCAAATGAATCGTGAATTCTTCTTACCTCATACATCTATTTATTTTTAACACAGAACTGCAGTATTGGAAAAAAACATATTTTCCATCTTCAGCTGAAGATAGAAAATATGATTTTTCTGATACTACAGTTCTATGTTTAAAAAAAATAGATATATGAGGTAAGAAGAATTCACAATTCGTTTGATCCTTATTAAGAAAACCTCATAATGTAAAAATTCCCAAATTTATTATATTAATTCCTTTTGTGTATTCTGTGTTTAAGTTAGGTAATATTTGTGTGTTATATGTTGAATGTTTTATAAGAAAGTAGCAATCATGTGTTTATTATATTTTTGTAATTTGTAGTTCACAAATAGCACCCAACTGCACAATGGTGGTGGTATACTTTTTGTTCAAATTGCACTAGATGATATATTTTTTTTAAATGTTGGTATACATTTGAGAATACAGTATAAACACAAAGAAGGATTTCCATAATATGTCTAATAATCATTAAAGCATAAATATTTAAGAATTGTAAACTCTAATGGCAGTTTATATTCATTACATATATAATAGATATTGACTATACCGCTCTTAGAGTGTTTGACAGGGACACATGTGAAGTATATATGTAATCGTTGAATGGTGTAGATTACAAGAAAGCTGGTGATATTTTTCACTGAACTTGTGAAATACATTTAAAATAACTGTTTTTTTACCATTAGTTAAAGGTTTGCCAGACTTGTGTTTTAAAAATTTAGATGGTGCCACAGCAACAGAAGACTCGACATCTTGAGCCATTTTGTTGCATCAGAATCGACTGAAGCATGACTCAAATGCATCATCCATATGTAATAAACTATTTTAAGTTGTAATTACTGATTAGGTATATTTTAGAATATTTTCTATGTTTTGAATATTATTATTTTCATTCATTAAGAATAACAAGTATATTCAGAGGACATATTTTCAATTTAATGAAGGGAACTATTTTTCGCGAACTTATTGCTTCTACATCATTTTTGTCAGTGCCCATAACCAATGAAGAGCGAGCAAATAACGTGGTTTTGTTTTGATGAGGATCATTTAAGAGCAGATAGCCTTTAGTTGGCATAGCTTTGATCCATATTAAGAAAAACATTGAAATTTTCCACTGTTACCTGATTATTGAATTCTGCAATTTTCTGGCTGTTAGGTTGTAATCATTGCAGACAACATACAGTTACTACTAAATAAAGAATTTGATGTTGTTAATGATGATAACATTATCAGTTAGCTGATATATCATTGACTTGAATGTTATAAATTATCATTATTTTAAAATATAATAGGAATGCATTGCAGAGACTCTTGATGTCCCAACTCCTTTCAAAAAACGTTAAACTGAAAATATATAAAACTGTTATTCTACCAGTTATATTATATGGGTGTGAAACATGGACTCTTACTTTAAGGGAGGAAAGGAGATTACAAGTATTTGAGAACAAAGTATTTAGGAAAATTTTTGGACCAAAGAGAGATGAACAGACAGGTGAGTGGAGAAGACTAAATAACAATGAACTACATGGTCTATATAGGAAGCCAGATATAATAAGAACAGTTAAGTCTCGTAGACTGCGATGGGCAGGACATGTTGCATGTATGGGGGATGAAAAGACTTGCATGGAAGCTTCTTGTAGGAAAGCCAAAGGATAAACGCCCAGTTGGTAGACCAAGAATGAGGTGGGAGAATATCATTAACTATGATTTGAGGGAAATAGATTATACAGGCAATGATTGGAAAGCATTAGCTCAGGATAGGGATGTATGGAGAGCTTATGTCCGTGCGGCCATGAACCTACGGGTTAGATAGTGCCAGTGAGTAAGTAAGTATAGGAAGTAGGAAAAATCTACAGTGGCTGCTCACGTTTGGTCAGAAAAACACAAAATAGATGTAAACACAAAATTAATAAAACAGTTAGAAAACAAAAATGAACTCGCCATATGGGACCAAATCTATATACAGAAAAACAAGGAAAGAATTATGAATTTTGAAATTCCCGGAGAAAGGAACCTCAATAAACTCATTGGACCGAGGCAGAGAGAGCAGGAATCAAGAATCAGGGCCAACAACATGTGAAAATTGAATCTGTAATTGCTGACAATGGGGCTCAGAAGTCTTGAAATATATGTTGGACAAAAACAACCATAAGAGGTAAGAATGTACAGACAAAATGTCTTAGTTATCATTGTGTCTAAGAGTCATTAGAATTATTGAGATTATTTAGAATATTCTGTTTTTTATTGCTTATCTTCTTTTTCTTTTCACTGTCACCCCTGCATTTGAGACTCGAGAATAAAAATACTTTTATATGGATGTTCTACCAATTCAGCCACACATTTGTGCTGAAGGAATAGGGGATTTGAATTTTGAGTCTCCGTCCCATAGGCTGGTCCTTTCGCCTTAGCTAAGAATCCAATTCACCCTTCCATGTTATCCTGTTGACAAGGTCCTAATCAAGTACTACCCACCAAGGTAGAACCTGGGGCTCCCAAATGGACAGGGGCAACTACTTCTGAGACAGGCTCACTGATCTTAGGGTCTTATCCTGCTACCCTATTGTTTGTTTATCTTTATTTATAAAAATTCAGCATGCATATGTTTATACTCTCAAAACTCAAAAAGTAATTGGTCGATTGATTTGATATTTTGATACAATGTTGCATTCGGTATGGCAAATGTTTACCCACTATCTATTATGCTCTAAAACCATTAGGTGTAGGAATTCACTTGAAACAAAAGTTTAAAAATTGCTGTAGCGGTCGTAATTTTCAATGTTTCACAACAAAACTCAGTAGATGCTCTTCAAATAAACTGGGGTAGGTATTATAAAAAAACCAGTGACATTTGACCATTAAAAGTTGGGGTTTACCTGAAATCCAAAAATAAAAATTAACTCTAGCAACTGCCATGTTCAGTTCGTCACAATGTATACCTTTCTACATACAGATTTTCAGACTCAATGAGTGTTTAACCACTATCTATTACACTAAAATCATTAGGTGTAGTAGTTCAACTGAAACGAAAATTTAAAAATCGCTCTATTGATTGCAATTTTTTATCTTTTGCAATGAAACTCAGTAGATATTATTAAAATAAACTTAGGTAGGTATTATCCAAATTTTTTTTTTTACATATTCAACTAAAAGGCCACAGGGGCAGACTCAGACTGTCAAGCCATAGGATGGATGAAAAATTAGGCTGAGGGGATTGTGGCTAGGTATTTACAGGCAAAGAGTACCATGCAGCACACAGCAATTTGAACATTTAACATTGAGTCTGTTCTAATGAATAAGTCCCTACATTGAGGGCCCAAATTTTTAACAAAAGGGACCTACATTTTTTGTGCAGCCTTATTTTATGGCTCTTAACATCAAGTTATAATAATATTCTCCAAATATATAAAAAGGAAACAAATTGAAAGATTATAAGATTTGTGATGAGACAGACTTCCAAACAATTATTGCATGTGTAAAAAAAAAAAATCGAAGTAAAGTAACATGCAACAAGTTTTCAGGATGGAATTAAAGTGACAGGACTACATCCAATGGTGTAGGCAGACTAATTATTTTTGATGGGCCCAGAAATTACAGGATTTAGGAAGTACCTGACCAATCTCCTGCTGTCAACTCTTATTCTGTGACACTCACAGATAATTATGATGCCCACTGGGAACACAGACCCATCTATCCATTCTTTTGGAGTATAAACCACATGCCGTTGCCATGGTAATGTGAGGCAGGTACTTTATTGTGGGGCTGAATGTGTCAACTTTTATAAGATTCATGAGTGTTCCGTTGAGGTATTATTCAAAATTAATATAAAATTATGGAATATTCACCTGAAAGGTCCGTCTCCTCAACTTAATTAATTATTTAACTGTAGCGCTTTCGGGACTTGTCCCATCATCGGCAGGATTCAAAACAAGTCCCGAAAGCGCTACAGTTAAATAATTAAGTTGAGGAGACGGACCTTTCAGGTGAATATTCCATAATTTTATATTAATTTTGAATGTGTCAATCAAACCACAGAGGTTCTTTAGTCAGGCTTGGACATCTTCTTTTTGTACTGAAGACATTGATTAGTAAAACTCATTCAATTTTAATATTTATTTATTTATTATTTATTTCCTGTAATTCCTAAATGGAAGATAGGGCAGCAGTAAAGTTCCTCCAGCCAGCCAGCCATTCACTTGTTTCCAGCTTTTCCCTCTTTCCTTTGCTCCTCTACTGATCACTTCCAAGTTTTCCTAGGTCATCCCCTTTTCCTTACTCCTTGCGGATTCCAATCTAGTGCAGTCTTCTCTATGGCTCTGTCTGGTTTTCTTTATTTGGTGACATATTGGAGATTGGTTGGTTTTTCTCCACAATTATTTTTGATATTATTTCTGGCTATCTTGTATTTAAAATACTCCTCAGACATATGTTTACAAAGGTATGCAACATTTTATTGCTTCTGTAACTTTCCATGTTTTGCAATCATAGAGGAGAACTGATTTTATGTTGGTGTTGAAGAGTCTAAGTTTTGTCTTCAAAAAATTGTTTATAGTTTTCCATATGGAGTATAACTGCACAAAAGATCCATTTGCTAGACGAATTCATCTTTTTTATATCTTCTTCTGTTCCTCCGGTTTTTGTAACCATACTTTTTAAATATGTATGAAGGATTCAATTTCTTCAATGTCAACATCATTAACATTTAATTTATTTTGATTGTTACAATTTATCCTCATCTGTTTTGTTTTAGAGGAGTTTATTTTCAATCCAACATTCTTTGCTTCATCTTGTAGCCTCTTAAGCTTAGTCAATTTGAATATACTCATTTAATTTTCAATGCTTTTCAAAATAAATGTGAATTTGAAAACAGTTTTATTTTTGAAAAAAATTAACGGTTCAACCGCAAATTAAACCCTAGACCAGGGGTCACTAATTAGATTTCATGGAGGTCCATTTTCAAAGTAAATTCAGTCGAGGTCCAGAACTACAGTTGATTAAACATATGAAGCTTTTATTAAGTAATTAATATTATAAGGAAATTATTTAAATTATGTTATGGGTATGAATTGTACAAATTAAACAAAACACTTGGTAAATACTAAAAGGATACAGCACAGTAGTACACAGTTATTAATTCTAATAATTATTAATAAGTTTATGATAAACTTGACATATGGTCAGAGTATTATTTAAATACCTCACCTCACAAATTTCATGTTTTCACGATACTGGATTTCAAACGGAATCCCATTCATATACAGTCAAATCTCTGACCATAAGCAGTACTGCCAACTGAGCCAACAATAATACTATCATGGCATGGAATTTAGTAAAATGGTTTTATTCAATGTATAACTGGTTTTAAAAATTTGTATTAATTCGATATTTAACCGGTCTGGAAACCTAAGCCCCAGGGTCCGGATCCAGCCTGCGGTCCGCCAATTGGTGATCCCTACCCTAGACCTCTGACTCTGTACGTAAGCATACAACCCATTTCACCATTCAACATCTTATAGAACCGACAATTTTTTTTTTCCAATTTATCCAATTCTCTTATGTCCAAAGGCAAATAGCTCTCGCTATCAACAATGCCATCAGACAACTTCTATTCAGAGTATTTTTAACAAGAATCTTTTTACATTTTACTTTTAGGACTGGAATATGTTAAACTAAATATAACATCAAAATTAAAACAGTTTTTTTGAACAGACAGGCAAATGGAGAAGACTACACAACAGTGAGCTACATGATCTTTATAGGAAACCAGATATAATAAGAACAGTTAGTCTTGTAGATTGCGATGGGCTGGATATGAAGCATGAATGGAGAATGAAAGAGGATGCATGGAAGCTTCTTCTAGGAAAACCAGAAGGAAAATGTCCTGTTGGTAGACCAAGAATCAGGTGGGAAAATAATATTAAGTATGATTTGAGGGAAGTAGATTATACAGGGGATGATTGGAAAACATTAGCTGAGGATAAGGGTGTACAGAGAGCTTATCTCCTTGCTGACATGAACCTATGTGTTCGATAGTGCTAGTGAATTAGTTAGATATTAAAACAGTTTGGTGAAGGTTATCTGACAAAGCAATGAATTAATACACAAACAATAAATTAAATTTATTAAAAAGAAGAAACAGGAACACTCATTGTAACTTCTGACCAGATATGTCTTGGTAGGAACATTATTACATGTTATGATGATAGTTGATTGTAAGTTATCTATGTGTACTTGTGCAAAATGAAAGTTTCAAACATTAAGGTGCTATTGATGTGTTTAAATTCATCATCATCATCGTCCTTTCAAGTATTAGGCCCAGTGGCCCGTTACGGTCTCCCGCCATCTCCGAAAAGGTCGACCCACAGATCTTCTGCCTCGAGGAATGTAGTAAAGAATTTGTTTTGGTATTCTGTGTCGATCCATGCACTGAATATGGGCTAGCCAATTGTTTCTATATTCTTGGAGGTATTCAGATATAGGTATGATGTTTAACTCTCTGGTTATTGTTAAATTTCTTTGGTGGTCTAGAAGGCTATAACCTGCAGTTTGTCGCAGAAAATGCTAATCCTCCTTCATGCCTGTCCAGAGGCTTTAGGTGGCAGCCCCACCACTGGACTTACTACTTTTCGGCTAGCAACCGACCGGTAGGAAATCAACTTGCTTTCAAGTCTCCAAAGATTCAAAACCGGAAGAATATACATGTTGACAACCAAGCAATACTCAAGGACAAGAAATGGAAAAAGGAAAACATATTTAAACTCGCAACATGGAATGTGTTTAAATTAAAAGCAAAAATTGTACATCAATGAAAATGGTAGACCAACACCCAACTTGATTATAGTGCAAGTATTAGCAGAATGCAAAGGAAGATCAGCATATTCAAGAAAATTTGATAGATGTATGTATGACAATACTTCTTGGCTGTGTGATTGCAAAGAAACTAAGCATTTTTTTGTGTATCTCCACTTTGGTGGTGGTAATAACACAAGGATGGAAAATGACATGGGTGACTCGAAACATGTACATAATAAAATAAAGAAATATTAACTTTCTGCCAAATATAAGACAATTTAGCTGTCTTGTTGCCAGTGACATTATCTATAGTTTAAGCAATGCATATATGGACTCCTTTAGACTTGCAATGAAACTATGACAAAAAATTGGAAAATTCTTTCTGCAAAAATAGGTAAAACTAAAGTGATCCCACTTCAGGCATCAAGAGGTCCTAAGGATAATAGGAGAAGACGAGGTATACTCACTGGAAGTTAAATGGCCTTCAACTCAGAAGACGAGGTACACTCTCTTAACTCTGCTGTTATATATTTTGTACATCCCTTGGCAGGGTAATCTTTTGTTAACATTTATGAATAGTAGAGGGATGTGTTTTGGCCTTCACCCTTATTGTGATCTCAAGTACAGTTATCTTTTTGTTCATTTTGAATGTCTGAAAATAGACAATATAATTTATGGTGATTTAAATCCGGTGTCTGGGGAAATGCATTGAGAATTTAAACTTGAAGTGAATGGGTTAAGGCTCCCACATTTTTAGACAATTGGCATGAGAAGCCAGCGCTGTGTGATGGCCACCTTTACCCTAGAACAAGCATCTAGTACTCATTTCCATTAGAGTCTGAGTCAAACCCAGAACCATGGTGCTGCCAGTTTAAAATTCTGACCCACCAGGACTTAAAAAATCCAACTCTGCCAAGCATTGAACCTGGGCCCGCGAGTTGATAGGCAGACCTACTATCCCTTGTACCATCTGGTGGCTTCTGCAATAATAGATGTTCTAAAACTCTGTGGCACCTGTAATCTGCTCCTTCGTGGACATAAAGAAAAGTTATACTCTTGTTATGAATTCAGCACCCATACATTTTAGAGCATATTTCCCTTGTCCTCAAAACAACTGACACCTCAAACCATTAAGTTTGACATTAGGTGGATTGACCAAGTTAATTTAAACCCTTTGACTTCTACATGCCTCAATTATAATACATTTAAAAATATAAGTAAATATAGGTTATTGCCAGTCCCCCCATATTCTCATTCACCAGCCACCACTGTTCTTGAGCCCAATAAGATGAACACATGATGAGAGATCAGAGGATCACTCAGTAGGACACTATGCAAACAGGGGATGCTGCTGAATGCCAGAATTCATATAGATTCTTTCAAGGATCAAATAAGAAGGAAATGTTACTGGATAGATGAGGGATATTGTAAAACAAAGAAAAACGGCAGATTTACATTTTCACCTCTTCAGAGAACTTTATATATACACACTCCATGTTCTTCAAAGCTCAAGACCATAGTTGACTGTAGTTCATCAAATCAAAACTAGATGGAGTTTAGAAGAAGATGATGAAGGAAAAAAATTCAACAGTCGAAAAGATGGCTGAAGATAGGAACAACTTTTTTCGATGGTTTTATTTGAATTAACGTTTTTCCAATCCTGGATAGAATCTAATTTAAGGGAGAAAAAATTAATGTTTGAACCAGGATTTGTACCCTGGACCTCTATGTAGAACTAGAAGTCCAGAGTTCAAATCCTGGTTCAAACATTAATATTTCTTTCTTAAAATAGGAACAACAGTTCCTGAAACTGTAGTCCTGTGCTGTGAAGAACACAGAGTGTATGAGAAGAGATGATTTAAAACACATTTTAATTTTATTAATTAATAGCAAAATTATAACAAAAATAAGAACTAGTGATTTGAAAGAATCCATTAAAATTTTAAGAAATTACCAGCCTGGTCATATATATATATATATATATATGTGTGTGTGTATATATATTTATTTTTTTTTTCAAATCCCCCAGGTTGTCTTTTGACATTCCTGGTGTTCACTCCTGGCATGGCATACTTGCAATCCACTTCTGAGGTTGGTTCGCCTGGAAGACGGGGTTACGTTGCCCCAATGATATGATGGGTGATGATGATGATAGTGATGCGCCAGGAGAGTCCCTAATCCTAAGCCTAATCTAAGATGAATATGAATGATGATTGTGATGGCCATATGATTTCGGGGACCGTTTGGGCCTTAAACTTTTTGTGACATTTGTCTTACAGGTGAGGTAAAACCCTGATAAAAACCTCACCCAGAAAAACTGTCCTGACCAAAGGATCGAACCCGGCCCCGCTGCATGACAAGGCAGCACGCTACTTCGAGACCACAGTGGTGGACGATATTTATATATATATATATATTTATTTATTTATTTATGTAGTACACAGTAGTGTAGTTGGTTAAGGCAATCAACTCCAAGCAGGAAAGTCTTACCTCATTAATATTTGTGTTTCATTAGACATGTTTCGATATGCTGTCCATATCATCAACAGTTTGTCCAGACTGTTTTTTTATGTTATTGGCCCTGGATGCCGACTCCCACTCCATCTTTTAGTTAACCGAAGAACTTGTAATTCAAATCTTTTTCCCTGGGAATTTCAAACTTCGTAATCCTATTTTTGTTCCTCTGGATGTAACATTCAGAAGAGTAAAAATAGGATTCAAAATTCATAATCATATTTTTATTCTTCTGGATATTATATATATTCATATCACTGAATATCAGCCGGGTTGTCAGCCCTGTGTGACAGCTGCTTTCCCCCAGAATATACATCTGCTACTCATTTCCAATAGAGGCTGAGGCAACCCCAGGTACATGGTACTGCCAGAGGGTTTGGGCTAATATAAAAAACCTGACCCCAGCTTTTTCAATGGTTTAAGTAAAAGTTCACCCATTCATTGCACAGGAAATATTTTATTATTCACTAAAGTCAAAAAAGTTTTAACCCTCTGGGGGTTGTAACTTTTTGTACTTTTGTGAAATAAAATATTTCCTGTGCAATGAATGGGTGTAAAATATTTCCTGTGCAATGAATGGGTGAATTTTTACTTAAATCCATTGAAAAAGGCCTTGATTTCACTGAGCTTCAAGAAAAGGTCACCCCCAAATATATTTATGTCAGTATTTAATATTGATTTGGGGGTGACCTTTTCTTGAAGCTCTGTGAAATGAAGGCCTTTTTCGATGGTTTTAAGCAAAAGTTCATCTATCTATTGTACAGGAAATATATTATTTCACAAAAATAATAAAAGTTATAACCCTAATATATATATATATATATATGTTTTATACTTTGTCAGCTATGGCAACATATTAATTTAGGAAGTTTTATTACATTATCATCTAATTGTAACATTGAGAATAGACATGTGTAATTTGGAATTTCCTTCTTGTGTGTATATTTTAGTCATTTGGTAGGCATGATTGAGAAAACTTACAAAGATAGAGTTAGTCACTGTGAATGCACTATTAGTCACAGAACGCTTAAAGTAGTAGTTCTTAGAAATGTTGTTAGAACATTACAGAATCAAGTCAGAAGCATTGGAAATAATTTGTTACTAGGCCTATAGTTTTGATGAATAATCATCATAATATTGTTGATGGAAGGTTAGGGTCAATTTGTACAGATTCCATATATGAAGAATATACCAGATTCATGTCCAATTGTACACCCATTTCTGATACAAGTTCTAAGAATTCTATGAAATGTTATTTCATTCCATTCTACAATTCATTGTCAAAAATGTAAAAAAAAGAAAATGAATAAGATATAATTCAAAATATACAGGCTAATTCTGAAAGAAGGAACAGACTTCAAATATTTATTTCTTCCAAGCTACAAAATATAGAAACACAATTCCAATGTTCCTGGAAAGAGAAAAGTTCAAATTTCACTATTTTATGCATTCAATATGAGCACCATGTGTTACCAAAATGGTGGCTCATTTCTTGCCGCCCACGAATCAGCTGGTCTCTAGTTATCGAATTCACAGCTTCAACAATTCGTTTTTGCAGATTTTCAAGAGTGTCAAGCACAGGGGGGATAAAAACACAGCCTTTTTTCTAACCTCACATATAAAAATCACACGGTATTAGGTCTGGTGACGTAGGAGGCCACCGGTGATGAAGTTGATCTTCTGCTCCTCCTCTTCCAATCCAACAGCGCCAATGCGACTGTGATAAAAATTTCAAGCAACAGTATCAATGCGGCCGTGTTCGGAACTTCAAACTTTTCTCTTTCTAGGAACGTTTGAATTGTGTTTCTATGTATTGTAGTTTGGAAGAAATAAATGTTTAAAGTCTGTTCCTTCTTTCTGAATAGCCCTGTATATTCTACATAATGTGATATGTGCTAAAGGTGCACAATAACAAAAAATATGCCACATAAATACTGTCTATCTGCCTACTGTGGAAACCAAGCACGAGAAGTGCATTTGGGCATACATAATTGGAAGTGTAATCCAGTTTCTAAAAATATTCTATAAAATTGTTTGGTGCAGCTCATCAGTAAAGTGCATAATGTTGTTCAATGTTTAATCATGGTGATTTTATCAGTTTTATTGATTAAATTATCAGTAATATTTCAGTAAACTTAGTATTAAAAATTATAATAATTATAGAATTATGTACCTTGATAATAGTTGGAGAGTAACATACAGCCTTCTGCTGAGGATGAGACTGGTCCCGAAAGGCCTACTATATTTTAACCTTTTTAACAGTTGAGGAGACTGAATAAAATACACATAATTTGATAATTTTATATTATAATTTTTAATACTGTAAACACCGCAACAGAATTTTGTCATGAATTTTATTAGTATTGAATCAGTATTGGACAGAGTGTATCTTTCTAAAATTGCCATCGCTGCCATTAGAGGGCCAATTTCAATTTTAAAAACCATCTTTACATAATTTCTACTTTATAGAATATACTTAAATTACAATTTGAAATGTTTTAATGTACTTAATCAATTTCGAAAATAAATTGTCTGTATTGCTTTGTCCTTGTGGCAATCCTCTAATGAGGAAAGTTTTGTGTAATATAACAAAAAAAAGTCAAAATTTAGATGATGCAGTTCATTATATTAAAGAGAATTTGTTCTTGAATTTTGATGGGTGTACAGATATTTTGTGTAAATATATTTGATTTTAAAGCCGCTTGTATCAGTTAAATGAAAATATACTATTGGTAAAATATCTGGCATGACAGCTACAAAGCTAAGTCTCAATGAAGCATTTTCCTGTCACTGGCTAGCCAGATGACTGTTAAAGAGAGTCTCATAATCAATGTGGTTAACTGATAACAATCTCTCATATTTAGTTTCATTTTTGTTAATAATATTTCTCTACTTCACATTTACCCTCTTGAGGCTGAGTGGACTTCCATGTCAGACTCTAAAACTCAAAGAAAAATGTATGTGGTATAGCTAGGAATCAAACTTGTACTCCTAGGGGATACTAGCCAGACATAAATATGCCACAAAGACAGTCTTTGATATTTTTACTTAGAATTATTTCTAAAAGTGAACCGTACGAGAAACTGTTAAATAGATTTTCATTTTGTTGGGTTTAAATCAGAGAGATGTGTGGTGTATTAGAAATATTCTCTTATATGAGATGTAATACAAAGCATGTAGTTCTCACTACATGGGCATGGACAGAAATAGACACATTAATCTTCAAAAAAGATTAAATTATTTTTTTTTTATTCAGGCTGATCCAGCTTCCTATAAATAAGTATCATGAATTTACCTGGACAATAAAATTGGCTGGAGTGTAGGCCATCTTACCTTGTTCTAATACTGTTGAGTGAAATCAACAATCCACTTTTGTCACACTTGAAAAAAAGGATTTTTCAAGATTCAATTAAGAGGTAGAAGTTATATAGTATCCTACAGAAGTTTGTAATTCTTAAAAAGTTAGTTAGTCTTATTTGAATGTGTCTAAATGGCACAAAGAGTAGGGTGTGTGTATGCAAACAGTTTTCAAATATTAATTCACACTGGGTTAAAGCAAGGGGATACACTATCTCTACTATTCTAGAGTATGTGTCTATTTCAAATCTTTAAAGAATGAAGAAAGGCCTACAACTCAATTATATTAATAAGATGTTAGTTTATGCTGATGATGTAGTAGTATTAAGCAAAAACAAGTAGATACTAAGGGCCAACAAGCACATTATATTGAGTAACACTAAAAAAATTAGCACTGGAAGTAACAAGCCAAAGGTTCTGGGTTCGAGTCTTGATCTAGGCGAACATTTTTCTCTTCAAATATAAATTATCCTTCAGAATTAATAAAATTTAAAATATGAGTCACACATAGGAATACATTTCATCCATAGTAATTCTGCCCGAGGACAGGTCTTTCACTGCAATCATAGCATTTTCATGCCATGCTTTGCAGCTTTACTCAGGAATTATAGGTGTGGTAGCTTCCCGTTGCTTTCCATACCAGTGAAGGTTGGTGGTGAAAAGGATGATGATGGTGATGGTCGGATGATTTTCGGGGACCTTTGAGCCCTAAGCTTCCTGACATTTGTCTTACAGGTGAGGGAAAAACTTCGCCCAGGAGTCTGTCCTGCTGTGAGAAATACATTATATAATGGAAATGGACAGTTAATAATAAATGAAGAAAATTTTGAAGAGTGGCTGAATTCAAACACCCAGAAAATAATTTTTCAGCAAAATATAAATTAAAAAAGGTACAAATAGAATCTCATTTCTATGGATATTTATATAAAGGAAAAAATACTTTTTATTTTATAAATGATAGCAGTACTTACAAATAGGAATGAGTTGCATAAAGAAATTAAACATAGGCCCTGAAAATGCATGCTATTATGCATTACTGGGATTCTTGTTATGCCAACTTCTCTCAAAAAATTTTTAATTGAAAATATATATAACTGTTATTCTCCTAGTAATATGGAAACATGTTATATATAAAACATGGACTCTTACTTTAAGGGAGGAAAAGAGATTATGAGTATTTGAGAATAAAATTCTTAGGAAGTTTTTGGATCAAAGAGAAAAACAAATAGGCAAATGGAGAAGGTTACATAACAGTAAGCTACATGGTCTTTATGGGAAACTAGATCTAATTAGAGCAGTTCGGTCTCATAGACTGCGATGGGCAGAATATATGGCACAAATGAGAATGAAAGAGAGGCATGTAAACTCCTTGTAGGAAAACCAGAGGGGAAGCATCTAGTTGGTAGACCAAGAATGATGTGGGAGAATAACATTAACCATGATGGGAGGAAGATTGTACAGGGCATGATTGGAAAACATTGACTCAGGATGGAGATGTATGGAGAACTTATGTCCAAGTGGCCATGAATTTGTGGATTCATTTTTCCAGCGAGTTAGATAGTTATTCAAATATTAAAATTAAGTTTTCACAATTATTGATTATTATAACATTCTTTTGTTTTTTCCCTATATTCTTCATTTGTGAATCCTTTGTATGCACTTACAAATGGCCTCTAGAACATCCTTGTATAACTGATTAATAAAAACAAGCTTGTAATTTTATTTCTATGCTCAATGAACACAGGTCTCTAAAAAAAAAGAAGGTATTCAGAATTAGCTTTCTCTGCTCTTTCTCAATCTTGTCAATTAAATTAAAAAGTGATAAGAAATGCACACTATGGAGAATTTTATCATAAGTAATGCCACGACTCAAGAAGTGAGGAGTGAATTTATCTAGATAATTTGGAAATCAAGAGTGGCATTTGTTAGGACTATTTAACGAATAAAATTAAGCTGTATACTCACAAATCAATTATTTAGCTATAGTTATTTTAAAATATTTATATATTTAATGTAAACAGCGATGTTTGAAAACAAATGAGAAGCGATTTTATGCTTCATTTGTTCGATCACTGCAACCAAATCATAATATTATTTATTGCCAAAAGATTGCAATGTTGTAAGAATGCACCCTAATGGAGAAATTTATAACCAACATTATAGGTATTAATTAATTTCTGATGTCCTATGATGTAAATATGTCAATCATATTTTTCTGCAACGTCATTTCCTGGAAAATAATTTAAGAAAGTGAAAACAGTGGTTTCATTTTTTTGTGATATAATCAATTGTTACAAATGTTTTTATATTATCTCTTGTATGCGCTACGTGTTGACATTCATGCACTATATATACAAACTGGTAGCCATATTTCTTACAGAGTCAGTCACTGCAAAATAACGCTATGACCTATTCAGAATGTTAAAAAGGACGTGCTTTCTTTATTATGATAAACTTAAGTTGGTAAGTTTTAGGCGAAACACAACTGTGATTGGTTGTAAATAAAAAATCATTGAAATGTGATTGGTCATTGACTCCCATTTGGGGCATGAGTTAAATAGTCAAAGAAATTTAATCATTGTTCAAATTCCTTTCTTTGAAAAGATTCACATGCAGACAATCACATAAAAGAATCAGGTTACAACTACATGGCACACACACACACCCACATACAAATGCACCTTTCAATAGTCATCCACATAGACATAAAACATGAGAGAAAGAATAAATAAACACAGAGAATAAGAATGAATTAACAGAAAATGTTATACATAAAAAGATAAATTCAGAAAACATGTATTATTAAATAATGCTGAACCTATAAGAAGTAAAAGAAGATAAAAAGTGTAGGGAAATTTTCATACTTACTTACTCACTGGCACTATCGTACCCATAGGTTTATGCCCGCACGGACATAAGCTCTCCATACATCCTTATCCTGAGCTAATGCTTTCCAATCATTCCCTGTATAATCTACTTCCCTCAAATCATAGTTAAAGGGAAATTTTCATATCATTAATAAATTATAATTGGAAGTAACATAATGAGGTTCTTTTTAATAAGTAAGAGGAATCCAGAATCATCTTACCTCGTAAATTATTGTGTTCTATTTGAACATGTTTCGAAATGCCATGCATAACATCTTCAGCTTTTGCATTCATTGAATTTTATGTTGTCAGCAACATAAAATTCAACAGCTCAAAGAGGAGGAGCCAGCAAGTGCTTGGAAATTTCGGCACATCTCATATAAACCAGGTGATGCAATACCCAAAAATGTAAAGTTGAGGTGTTAGAAGCAAAGGGAAGCAAGTGCAAGTTTTGCAGTATTGAGAAAAACTGGTTTGAAGTTGAAGTTGTATAAGAAGATCATAGGTAATAGAAAATGATAACAATCATATTTTATCTACTCCTAACGCATACACTTATATCCCTTTGCCACTAAATAAAATTATGCTTCAAGAATGTAAATGTGCACCAAACTTGTTTCTTGTGAGAAAAAAATCACCTACACCCTTTACTTCTAATTGCCTTAATTTTATTAAGTTATGTAGGTAGGAAATAACACTATTAGGTTTATTTTAATTTTGTTGAATTGTTTCTTGACTGTCCACCGCTGTGGTCTCGAGGTAGCATGCTGCCTTGTCACGCAGCAGGCCCGGGTTCGATCCCCGGTCGGGGCAGTTTTTCTGGGTGAGGTTTTTATCGGGTTTTTTCCTCACCTGTAAGACAAATGTCAAGAAAACTTTAAGGCCCAAATGGTCCCCGAAATCATATGGCCATCATCCTTACCATTATCATTATCATCCTTCACCGGTGTGGAAAGCAACGGGAAGCTACCACACCTACACAATTCCCTAGTAAAGCTGCAAGCATAGCATGAAAATGCTATGATTGCAGTGAAGGACCTGCCTTTGGGCAGAATTACTATGGATGGATTGAAGGAGAGAATGGTAGGGTTAAGGGACTACTAAAAGGAATTGAACATAGAGTGAAGGAATGAATTGGAAGGGGTGGATTTAAACTAAAGGAGTGATTGGAAGGGGTGATGTTGGACATTGTGCATAATATTTTCTGTTTATTCTTTTTGCTCTTATGGTAGATAACTGATGGATTTTACTCTTATATTGTTGCCATTCATTGGCTCTTACAGTTAGATAGCTGCAGTATCAAGAAATATTTAAATCAAGTGAAAACATTGTTTTTGAATTTTAAAGGTAACAAAACTGATTGTATAATTGAATAGTTACCCCGAAAAGAGATCTAACCCACAAAAATTTGAAAGTTGAGTTTCCAGTGAATTAGTGATCTATCTGGAGAATATCACTGCATGGTGCATGTAAAAAACTATCTCTGCTCTCATCCAGATCTATTTTATTTATTTTTGAAAGTTGGCATTCAAGCTAATAGCAATAAAATGGCTGATGGAGTTAGTCGAGTCATGGGTAGCAGTTTATGAGTTGGATCTGTTTTCGGGGTAACTATTCAATTATTGCGGAATTTCTCTTGTATTGATATTATATAAAATTCAATTGAAGATAATTTCAGTGAGAATAAACTCCATATGTAGATGAAATCATGAGAAATTACCTATTCACCTATATGAAAAATAGATCAACATTGATAAGAATTCGTAAATTAATGAGTCATTTTTTTACATCTTACCTCATATTTTATATTTCTTTAAACACAGGAACTAGTTTTCAAGAGAAGGATCTCTCTCATTTTCAACTGACATTATGGTCAGTTGAAAATGAGAGAGATCCTTCTCTTGAAAACTAGTTCCTGTGTTTAAAGAAATATAAAATATGAGGTAAAATGTAAAAAAAATGACTCATTAATTTACGAATTAAGAACCTCATAATGTCATTTCCCATATTTAACTATGAATTTGACAAGAATATTCAGTTTCTCACAAATTTGAGAAATGAAATGGGAGTACAATTGTCACTGCACTAATATTAATAGGTTTTAGTAAAACTTATGACTCAGTTAAGAGAGATGCTTTTTCAAAGTTTTGTTTGAATTTGGTATAATTAAAAAATGTAATAATATTGATATCCCCACTGGAACCCATGTCTGCATTTCTTGACGGATGTATTTTTATGGTGAAAGATCGTCACTCTTTCGACCAAGGTACTTTTTTCATCTGGCTTATCGCCTTCAACCTGTCCAGCATGAATAACCCTTTCAGAAGCAATGCTACCGCCGGCATAGCTCAGGGTCATTTAAGCATGCAAGCCACTCCACCACAACGAGGTAAAGATAAGCGATAGATAACAAGGAGATACTAAGGGCAAACACACACACACATACTATTGAATAACAATAAGAAACTGGGACCTGAAGTAAACATCAATAAAACTAAATATATGTTCACACATAGAAATGTATTATATAATGGAAATGGACAACTAATGACAAATGAAGGAAATTTTGAAGAAGTGGCTGAATTCAAGTATCTAGGAACAATAATTACAAATAAGAATTAGATGCACAAAGAAATTAAACATAGGCTCAATTCTGGAATGCATGCTATTATGCATTACAGGGACTTTTTGTTGTCCCAACTCCTTTCAAAATAATGTTAAACTGAAAATATATAAAACAGTTATTTTCCCAGTTATATTATATGGATGTGAAACATGGACTCTTACTTTAAGGCGGAAAGGAGATTACGAGTATTTGAGAATAAAGTTCTTGGGTAAATGTTTGGGCCAAAAAGAGATGAACAGACAGGTGAATGGAGAAAACTACATAATAGTGAGCTACATTATATGTATAGGAAGCTAGATATAATAAGAACAGTTAAGTCTTATAAGTTGTGATGTGCAGGACATGTGGCACATATGTGGGATGAAAGAGGTGCATAGAAGCTAATTGTAGGAAAACCAGAGAGAAAACACCCAGTTGGTAGACCAATAATGAGGTGGGAGAATAACATTATCCATGATTTGAGGGAGGTAGATTATACAAGGGATGATTGGAAAACATTAGCTCAGGATAGGGATGTGTGGATAGCTTATGTCTGCATGGCCTCGATAGAGCTAGTGAGTTAATAATGTAGATATGCTTAGATAGTACCAATAGTAAAATTTTAAAACATATGACAACCAGCTTCTCTATCGAGAAGGGATTGAAACAAGTTGCTTTATCTTGATTACTATTCATTTTGCCTTCTAATATGCCATAAAGAAAATTACTGTGAACAATCTGAATTTGGATATGAACGGCATTCACCAGATTTTGACCTATGCTGTTAACATAAATCTTATAGGAGATAGTGTTTGTAAGGTAGCAAGAAATGCAGAAGTCTTTTTAAATCCCTAAAACATAATTGGTTTAGACATATGCACAGGAAAACAAAAGTATTTGCTGATGAGCTGTGATTGATAAAGTAACTACAGTCAATAATGTTCTTATGAAAGGATAAAAACTTACAAATATCTAGGATCACTGTTGACAGATCAAATCTTAAATACATAGTTGTTCATGGAATTAATTCTTTACAGTTTTGTTTACCTGACATGTTATCTTTAAGAGAGCAATAGTGTCTGACTGTCAATTTACCATTCTTCTACAATACAATATGTCTTCTTCTTGTAAGCCTACCTTTCCCTTAACAGAGATTTAGGTGCTCTCCCCCTATAAGGATGGATTTGAACCATACTAATTTAGTTACACTTGTTTTCTTATAGATGTCCTTTGAGTGGTCCGTGATCAGCGTTCCGCCTCATACTGACATCTAGGAAACCAAGGTAGTACTAGGACAGGATAATTCGGTAAATTTTGCTTAGAGGCCTTTTCATTCAGGCTTAAGGATCTTTCGCGAGCCTGAAAATTTCAGACTCGGGACCCACAGCTTAAAGTCCCTCCCGGAGGACTTGCTCCTTGGATTTTTCCATCCTAAAAAATCCATCAACCCCGGCCGGGTTTGAACCCGCGACCCTCTGGACCAGAAGCAAGGAGCATAACCACTAGTCCACCGCGGCCGATTATACAATATGTAAATATAATTATTTAAAAAATTACTGGTAATAGTAAATATATTTCAGTTATAGTGGGCCTAATGTTTAACTTATTTATAAACTTGGAAACAATTAATTAAACATTTTATTAATTCAAAATTATATATGTGTAAAGAAAATGTACTTACAGGTTTCCATAGTTAACATTTTTTATTCATATGTTCATTTTTAAAATTAAAGTATAAAATTATGGAATATTTACCTGAAAGGTCCGTCTCCTCAACTCTATTAGTTACTTAACTGTAGCGCTTTTGGGACCAGTTAAATAACTAATAAAGTTGTGGAGATGGACCTTTCAGGTAAATATTCCATAATTTTATACTTTCATTTTGAATAATACCTCAACGGAACATATCATGAATCTTATAAAAGTTGATTAATTTTTAAGGAATTAAGTTATACTTGTCAATTATTAAGAAAGCTATGATCAAATTCTAAGGGCTGTTACACAAAATGAAGAAGTAATGCTTGAATAAAGATTATATATATATATATATATATAGGGTGTAACAGGACCTCACCGACAAAATGATAGGGCTGATAGACCATGCAGAAAGGATAATTTTTTGTGAAAGAACATATAGTCGCAAACACGTCATTTATAGTTATGCACAGATGAAGGTGTTCACCCGTAAGGGTCGGAATTGAATACAAACAATTGTACACGTACAATTTTATTGAAAAATGACAGGTTTTTATAATGAGTGTTCAAACAATAAGTGTTTTGACGACATCAAAAAGAATCCTACCATGATTGGCCGAGCTGGCCGATGGTTGCTGCGATGATATCAAACATGCAATGAGGCATAGGGTCGAACAGTTTGAACACTTATTGTAAAAACATATACTTTTCAATAAAATTATATGTGTACAATTGTTTGTATTCAATTCCGACCCTTACGAATGAACACCTTCATCTGCACGTAACTCATTAACAATATGTTTGCGGCTATATGTTCCTTTACAAAAAAAAAGATCCTCTCTGCATGGCCTATCATCCCTATCATTTTGTCGGTGAGGTCCTGTTACACCCTGTATGTATGTATATATATATGATTATGAAAGTTTTCTTGGGTTTTCCGCATCATGGATTCAAGTTTGGCCTCTGGCCACTGATTCCGACGTTTCAGCATGATCCCACATGCCATTATCAAGGAATGATATATAAGACCTAAACCTGTGACTCAAACTTATCATTCCTTGATAATGGCATGTGGGATCATGCCAAAACGTTGGAATCAGTGGCCAGAGTCCGAAGTTGAATCCATGACACGGAAAACTTTCTTAACCATACTTATATTCGCGAAAATCTGCAATATAATATATATATATATATATATATATATATATATATATAAAATTTTGATGTTAAAATTAAATTTTGACATTGAGCAATGAAAGCTAAATATGTAATGAAAAGAAAAATTAATGCCTGAATTGGGATTTGAACCCAGGACTTCTAACACTATTATGTTAGTGCATTATCCACTACGCTATCCAGGCCTCCCAGTTCAAACATTAAATTTCCTTCCTTATATATACATACTATATATATATATATATATATATATATATATATATATATGGTGGGTGTAGATGAATTAAATCAAAATATGTCTGGATAGAGGAATTGCAGATAACCTATTTGAGATAAGGATCCAGGGTCTTCTACAAAAAAAAAACTGAGATAATACCAGTTAAAGTTGTTTAAATTTTATACTCATAATCAAATATAAAAATTGAATAGGGGTGCAGGGTGGCTTCAGACCTTAATTGGAGAATGGATAATATCCACATATTAAAATGTAATCAACTATATTTTTAAAATATAGTTTTTATATAATTATTCAGAATGGTTAACATTTTTACAGAATCTAATCTAAATTCTGGAAATGTGATTTGCTATTAATATTTGAGTTTCATGCAATCCCCAATTAAGGTCTGAAGCCATCTCATGCCATTCCGTACTCCTATTCCGTTTTAAAAATGGATTATGAGGATCAAATATAACCAACTTTAACAACTGATAACTCAGATATTGGATTGCACAATCAAAGTGTAAACCAAAACCCCGGTTTTTCACTATTTTAATGTTTCCATAATAACTATAAAAAGTGAAAATTGATGACTGTTAATATTAATTTTAGGAAGTTACATTTTGAGGTTATTTTAATTATATTATTTTTGGTCTGGACATCTTACTCAATATTAATGTTGATTTGTTCTTGGACATGTTTCAAAACAATTCTGTTTTATCGTCAGCTTTCCCAGACTGGTTTTATTTATGTTGCATTATGTTGCACCACCTGGATGTCGATGTCAGCTCCATCCTGTGGTTGGCCAAAGAACCTCCAAACAAGGTCACCCTCCATCGGAATATCAAAATTCATAACTCTGTTTCTGTTCTTCTGAATATAAATTTTTTCCCAAATAGTCAGCTCTTTTGTATTTTCTAACTGTTTTAATAATTTAGTGTCTGAATTTATATTATGTTTTTCAGACCAAACACGAGCAGCAACTGCAGATTTTTCAATTTCTCCATTTTTAATATTTCTTATGTGTTCTTTGGTTCTAATTTTTAGGTTTCTTTTTGTTTTCCCTATATATATCTTTTCACAACCCATGCATTCAATTTGATATATTCCTGACTTTTTATTTTTATCAGTTTTTTTCATTTTTGTTGGTTTTTATTAGTTTATTTAAACTGTAGTTATTTTTTGGTGCTAATTTAATATTAAACTTCTCAAATATATTTTGAACAAATCAACATTAATATTGAGGTAAGATCTCCAGACCAAAAATAATATAATTGATGACTGTTAATTGCAAAAAACAAATGTCGGAATCATTATCATGGTTTCATAACAATTTCTGTGGCTTTTCAGATATTTTTATAGTTGTTATGGAAAGAATAAAAAATTGGAAAACCGGGGTCGTGGTTTAGACTTAGGTTGCGCAGTCCACCCAGTGAGTTCTCTAAATCAAATTGTTTGTTTACAATCCTTCGATAACTATGTACATTTCTTCATTTAATTAATCTATACTATACATGCGGGTATATATATTTTTTAAATAAGTAACAATGAAAAATGTCAAATAGAAAAAAGTACAGTTATCTTAATTCTATTTTGTTGGTTATTAAAAATGTAAAGCCCAATGAAGATGGATTATGTCTGCAATGTGAGGAAGGTCAAAGAAGTTGTAACTGAAGAATAAGAAGATGGTAAGCTAACAAGAACAAATTATGCTATAATTATTTTCATTCTGATAGAAATTTGAATACCAAACATATATTTTTAGCTACTTGTATATCATACAAAGTACTGTATTATGTTTAAATCAACTGAAGGAACTATAGGCTCCTATATACAATACGGCTATGCCTGGATCGGAACAGTGCTATCTATAGGCATAGTCTTTAAATTGTTATTGTTTATAATTGCATTATTATTATTTAATATTATTTGATATAGTTATAATTATTATTGTTATTACTGTTTTTATTATCATTATTATTATTTATCATCATCATCATCCAGTATCATGGCAGCTGCCACCGTCTTTCGGAAACCAAACACCATTCCTCTCTGTCCATCCATTGATCTTCCTCCAATTCTCTGATCTTCATAGCTGCTTATACCCCTTCTATCCAAGTTTTCTTCGGTCTTCCTCTTTTTCTCCTTTCTTTTGGGATCCATTCCATAACAATTTTAGGCTATCTTTGCTCTGGCGTTCTTTTGACATGGCCATGCCACTGTATTCTTTTCTTTTCTATAATGTCTATGATGTCCGGCTCCTCTTGTACACCCATAATTTCTTTATTTTGTATTGTATCCATTCTAGATTTTCCAGCTGATCTTTTTAAAACATCCATTTCTGTACTTAAAATTCTTTTCATTCCCGTGGTAGAAATTTGCCAGACTTCAGCACCATATGTTAAAATGCTCTGAATTATGGTTTGATATATTTGTAATTTTCTATTTTTTGTAATATTTTTGCTCCACCAAACAGAGTTTAAAGCATTTATTGCTTGTTTTGTTTGTGCGATTCTATTTTTAATTTCCACTGTGTTATTGCCTGAATGGTAATATAATAATAATAATAATAATAATTATTATTATTATTATTCAGAAAGTTCTGAAAATAATGTTGAATATTTAGAGAAGGGTGCTGTGCCTTAGCTGAGTGGTTTAAGACATGATGCATGTTATGAAGACATGAAGTCTTTGTGGAGAGCTAACAGACTTTCACTGTTTCGAGTCACCATGGGGAATACATTTTCTCATGGAATTTCAGCTAGTGGGACCGATGCACACCTAGCATCATGAGGAATTTCGATAGCTACAATAAGTAGCGATTTCAGGTTAAGAAAACCCACTATAACTGCTGGGGATTCTGACATGCAACCACATGTCACCCTTATACTGGCTAGATGATTGTCCACCTCTGTGATAAACACATGGATATGATGCCAAGTTATTTTTAGGCATGTCGTGCCATATAGTTATTAAGAAAAGGATAGCATGAATGACTCATAACAAGAAAAAATCCTATAATTAATATCTTCTTATAGTCATGTGTACATCAGGTTCTGCAGTTTAATATTCACCATAACAACTGCTCAGTATGATCTATGTGCACTGTAAAATGTCATTTTTCTGTTTTGAAAGAATTGTGTATTCATTGAAACAGCCACAATTCTGCCAAATCTGCCAATGGGCATTGAATACGTGCTCCCACAGTATATGTACTTCATTGGTGGCATATTTTAAAAAACCAAAAGTAAAGGGATTTAGGGAGAGAGGAACAAATAAACTGGTCCCTTCTTATCTGATTCATTGATTATATCTTTGTATTATAGTTTATTGACATTCTGATGATTGAGATTGATGTTAATTTTTTAAGCATTCTGATCAATTTTATGAAAATAATTCAAAGTTATATATCTCTATAAGGTTGAACTGTTTACCTAAGTAAATATTATGGACAAGTTTTTTTTACTTATTTCTATCTAAATATTTGTAGTGTGTGTAGTAATTTAATAATGTAATTCATATATAAATCTAAATGAAGGATAAAGGAAACATTTTTTCTATATAGACTTTAGAAGGTCCTTGGGATAGTAGAAGATTATGGCTCTGTGTGTAGACAATATGCAGAAGAAATCAGCCAAGTTGTTAGCTCTGCATGATTCGCAGAACATATGTCTAGTACTAATTTGTTTAGAGGCTAAGTCTACCTCAGGGCCATAGTGCTGCCAGAAGGTTTAGAGCAGTTTAAAAATCCTGACCCTATCGAACTCAAACCCTAGACCTTCTGGCTTGAAGAGTATTGCCTTAACCAACTATACTATGATATACCCCATTAAATGTAAATATTTGTAAAAGTTTAAAGCAATCTATTTGAAATTCTTCTTCTTCACTTTATGGTTTAGGCTCCAGGCCAGTTCTGTTCCACAGCATCCTTTCATCTTTTGAAGGACCTTCCTATATGTCTTTGATCTGTTGGTTTATTATTGTACATTTATTTTGGAAGTTTATTCTTGTTCATTTTTTTTAACATTTTTGTTCTATCTCATAAAATATAATTTTATTTCTTTTTTACTTATATTCAAATCTGGTTGTATCTCTTCATTTCTAATGTGATCTAGTTGTGCAACATTTTGTTGTTTTTTTTTAAATGTCATCTCTGCACTTTGCATTTGACTCTTCATTTTGTCCATGAGAACCCACGCTTTACTTCCATATAATAGGACAGGCAACCATGGTTTTATAAAACTTCATTCTTGTATCTTTTCACATTTTATTTTTTTAAATTCTCTAAATTTTGTCATATACATTTTTAAACCTACCTAATTATTTGTTAATATCTCTCTCCCTTTCATTTCTAACATTTATCTTTCACCCTAAATAATTTTAATATGAGACTTGTTCTGCTTCTTTATTGTCTACAACTATTTTTGATCTGACTTATGATTTACTCCAAAATGCTATAATTTTTGTTTTTTGTGAGAAGATCTTGAAATTGTAGTTTTTACATATTTTGTTTGACAGGAGTACAGATTATTGCAGGTTATTTTTCATTTATCTGTATTATAACTGAATTTTCAGCATATAATAAAACATAATTTTTTTTTTATTCTTAGTCATGAATCATTTTCCATTTTTGGATGATATCTTCAACGTAAATATTAAAAAGTGCCATTGAAATATTACATCCCTATGTTACACCTGTATTTAGTAAAATATCTTCAGTTTAAATTTTCTCCTTTATTTATCCTTATTTTTGTGTTTACGGTGCATGTATTTCAAAACTTTAATTGTATGTTGGATATAGTTATGTTCTTCTATAATGTTTTTCATATTTTTTTTTTCTACATATTCAATCAAATGCTTTCTCAAAATAAATAAAGGAATATGTGTCTGAAAATGATGTTCTTTTCTTTTCTCAACAATTTGTTGTAATATGACCATGCTCAACAAACAATGAGGTATTCGAAATTTCAAAAGAATATTAAATTTAATTAACTACTAGTTAAAATCAGTGTATTATGAACAATTGCAATTTTTTATGTTACATTTTAAATTAACACTTTCCAGAATTGGACATAGTTTTATTTCTAAAATAAAATTGAATTTTTTTAAGCAAATTATAAATATCTAAACTTGTATAAAACATAGTGCATTAAGAATATGATAATGAACTTGCTTCAATTTGCATTGTTGGTATATTGAATAATGCAGACACATTGAGAAATAAATTATTCTCTCTTTCACAGTTTTATTTTAATGGAGAATAATTACAAGTATAGTGTCATAATTTTTGTGATGTTCCAAGAATTTATGGTAAAACAAATGGAGCAAACTGGAAGCAAATTGGGCAGTAAATTCTCATGTACACAGCCCCTCATTTATTCAACTTCAATTACTGTTAGAAACATCACTTATCTTGTCACAAAACATGTTGAAAATAATGTCCACAATTTTCTGACATCTTCTCATAAAGTTTGAATGCACAATTTCACAAGTAGAATTATTTAATGTTCATGAGTATTTACTAACTGAAAGTTGCTTCCAGTCCATGTGTTGTCAGAATATTGGAAAAATAATAGGTCTATGTATTATACACAGTGTGACTGACTCAGCCGTGTACGCACATCACTTAATCCTATAGATCTGTTTTGTAGATGTGATATTGTATAAAAAGGATATTTTGTAATGTGACGTTATTGCAGGAGTTGTTGGAAGGATTAAGTCAGGCCACACCAACTCTGGATGACAATTCAATGTTCAGCAGCTCAGGGTCTATATCACCAGACCTGGTGAGTATTTCATCAAATATCTTATATACCATATTGTACGGACTATAAGACACACTTTTTTCTTCGAAAATTTGCCTCCAAAATTCAGGTGCGTCTTATACTCGAAATTAATATAAAAATGTCCAGTGTTTGATTTAAAATTCCCGCCAGTCTTACAAATGGTCATATATTTGATGCCATGGAAAACCTATCTCTTTCTGGCAACATTGGATTCAACTGGCAGCAGCAGTGCACCGATGCGACGAACATGAGTTGTGGGAATTCACAAGCTGGCTAACACTGTCTCCCTCCCGCCACGCCATCACAAACCCAGAACACTGTCTAGCCTATGATGCATTGTTGTAGTCTATGATGCCAGTGAACTTGAACAAATGGATGTTGGATGAAACTCAACATGAATTCATGCCAAAGGGAGCTTTAAACAATGTACAATCAAACAAGTGTGTCAGCGTATAAAAAAAGCCGTGGTCTAGAGTGAGAGAAGACATTATTGTTAAATCTTACAAGAAGTAATGCTCATGATGGCAGTGAAGACCATCTTATATATGAAGTGGACAATGATGACGAAGAAGAAGAAGAAAGTTCAGATGACGATTTTCAGGAATTTTAAAGATCAGAACGGTTGTATAAACTAAGATTTTTTTTAAATTGCTTAAAAATTAAGGTGCGTCTTATAGTCAGTAGCGTCTTATAGTCTATAAAACACGTAATTATTTCACAAAACTTTCTTAAGTCAAGATTTAAATTAAAATTCTTTATACCTCACTCTAATTATACCGGTTTCAAAACCTAGATGGTTTCATCTTTGGTAATATATCGACCTTCTGTTTTGAGGGAGTAAGAATCAGTTATCCTGAATGACATAACAACGGTCAATATATTAAATCAGTATTAAGAAGCTAAAGATGTTACTGTGATTGAAAATAATTATATTAAAGTACACAACTAAATTATTGTAATCAAATGGTAAGGAAAAAAATTATGCCTGAACCGGGAATCAAACCCCGAACCTTTAGCTTTCTGTGCTAATGCTCTTAACCATTGAGCTAATACAGGCTTCCTTCCCATTCAAGCATAAATCCTTCCTTTACCCTACTTTCTTGGTCCCACATTCAAATGCAATGAATCATCATTCACAAATACACAATGAATGGCTTCTACATTAAGAAGACATGAAGGGACTCCACATAGCTAAAGCATTATTTATTAAATTAATATTAAGAAGCTAAAGCAAGCTGTTTCTTTGATTGAAAATAAGTATATTAATGTACACAACTAAATTATTGTAATCAAATGGTAACGAAAAAAATTATGCCTGAACCGGGAATCAAACCCTGAACCTTCAGCTTTCTGTGCTAATGCTCTTAACCATTGAGCTAATTCAGGCTTCCTTCCCATTCAAGCATAAATCCTTCCTTTACCCTACTTTCTTGGTCCCACATTCAAATGCAATGAATCATCATTCACAAATACACAACGAATGGCTTCTACATTAAGAAGACATGAAGGGACTCCACATAGCTAAAGCATTATTTATTAAATTAATATTAAGAAGCTAAAGCTGTTTCTTTGATTGAAAATAAGTATATTAATGTACACGACTAAATTATTGTAATCAAATGGTAACGAAAAAAATTATGCCTGAACCGGGAATCAAACCCCGAACCTTCAGCTTTCTGTGCTAATGCTCTTAACCATTGAGCTAATTCAGGCTTCCTTCCCATTCAAGCATAAATCCTTCCTTTACCCTACTTTCTTGGTCCCACATTCAAATGCAATGAATCATCATTCACAAATACACAATGAATGGCTTCTACATTAAGAAGACATGAAGGGATTCCACATAGCTAAAGCATTATTTATTAAATTAATATTAAGAAGCTAAAGCTGTTTCTTGATTGAAAATAAGTATATTAAAGTACACGACTAAATTATTGTAATCAAATGGTAACGAAAAAATTATGCCTGAACCGGGAATCAAACCCCGAACCTTCAGCTTTCTGTGCTAATGCTCTTAACCATTGAGCTAATTCAGGCTTCCTTCCCATTCAAGCATAAATCCTTCCTTTACCCTACTTTCTTGGTCCCACATTCAAATGCAATGAATCATCATTCACAAATACACAATGAATGGCTTCTACATTAAGAAGACATGAACGGACTCCACATAGCTAAAGCATTATTTATTAAATTAATATTAAGAAGCTAAAGCTGTTTCTTTGATTGAAAATAAGTATATTAAAGTACACGACTAAATTATTGTAATCAAATGGTAACGAAAAAAATTATGCCTGAACCGGGAATCAAACCCCGAACCTTCAGCTTTCTGTGCTAATGCTCTTAACCATTGAGCTAATTCAGGCTTCCTTCCCATTCAAGCATAAATCCTTCCTTTATCCTACTTTCTTGGTCCCACATTCAAATGCAATGAATCATCATTCACAAATACACAATGAATGGCTTCTACATTAAGAAGACATGAAGGGACTCCACATAGCTAAAGCATTATTTATTAAATTAATATTAAGAAGCTAAAGCTGTTTCTTTGATTGAAAATAAGTATATTAATGTACACGACTAAATTATTGTAATCAAATGGTAACGAAAAAAATTATGCCTGAACCGGGAATCAAACCCCGAACCTTCAGCTTTCTGTGCTAATGCTCTTAACCATTGAGCTAATTCAGGCTTCCTTCCCATTCAAGCATAAATCCTTCCTTTACCCTACTTTCTTGGTCCCACATTCAAATGCAATGAATCATCATTCACAAATACACAATGAATGGCTTCTACATTAAGAAGACATGAAGGGATTCCACATAGCTAAAGCATTATTTATTAAATTAATATTAAGAAGCTAAAGCTGTTTCTTTGATTGAAAATAAGTATATTAATGTACACGACTAAATTATTGTAATCAAATGGTAACGAAAAAAATTATGCCTGAACCGGGAATCAAACCCCGAACCTTCAGCTTTCTGTGCTAATGCTCTTAACCATTGAGCTAATTCAGGCTTCCTTCCCAATCAAGCATAAATCCTTCCTTTACCCTACTTTCTTGGTCCCACATTCAAATGCAATGAATCATCATTCACAAATACACAATGAATGGCTTCTACATTAAGAAGACATGAAGGGACTCCACATAGCTAAAGCATTATTTATTAAATTAATATTAAGAAGCTAAAGCTGTTTCTTTGATTGAAAATAAGTATATTAAAGTACACGACTAAATTATTGTAATCAAATGGTAACGAAAAATTATGCCTGAACCGGGAATCAAACCCCGAACCTTCAGCTTTCTGTGCTAATGCTCTTAACCATTGAGCTAATTCAGGCTTCCTTCCCATTCAAGCATAAATCCTTCCTTTACCCTACTTTCTTGGTCCCACATTCAAATGCAATGAATCATCATTCACAAATACACAATGAATGGCTTCTACATTAAGAAGACATGAAGGGACTCCACATAGCTAAAGCATTATTTATTAAATTAATATTAAGAAGCTAAAGCTGTTTCTTTGATTGAAAATAAGTATATTAATGTACACGACTAAATTATTGTAATCAAATGGTAACGAAAAAAATTATGCCTGAACCGGGAATCAAACCCGAACCTTCAGCTTTCTGTGCTAATGCTCTTAACCATTGAGCTAATTCAGGCTTCCTTCCCATTCAAGCATAAATCCTTCCTTTACCCTACTTTCTTGGTCCCACATTCAAATGCAATGAATCATCATTCACAAATACACAATGAATGGCTTCTACATTAAGAAGACATGAAGGGATTCCACATAGCTAAAGCATTATTTATTAAATTAATATTAAGAAGCTAAAGCTGTTTCTTTGATTGAAAATAAGTATATTAATGTACACGACTAAATTATTGTAATCAAATGGTAACGAAAAAAATTATGCCTGAACCGGGAATCAAACCCCGAACCTTCAGCTTTCTGTGCTAATGCTCTTAACCATTGAGCTAATTCAGGCTTCCTTCCCATTCAAGCATAAATCCTTCCTTTACCCTACTTTCTTGGTCCCACATTCAAATGCAATGAATCATCATTCACAAATACACAATGAATGGCTTCTACATTAAGAAGACATGAAGGGACTCCACATAGCTAAAGCATTATTTATTAAATTAATATTAAGAAGCTAAAGCTGTTTCTTTGATTGAAAATAAGTATATTAAAGTACACGACTAAATTATTGTAATCAAATGGTAACGAAAAAATTATGCCTGAACCGGGAATCAAACCCCGAACCTTCAGCTTTCTGTGCTAATGCTCTTAACCATTGAGCTAATTCAGGCTTCCTTCCCATTCAAGCATAAATCCTTCCTTTACCCTACTTTCTTGGTCCCACATTCAAATGCAATGAATCATCATTCACAAATACACAATGAATGGCTTCTACATTAAGAAGACATGAAGGGACTCCACATAGCTAAAGCATTATTTATTAAATTAATATTAAGAAGCTAAAGCTGTTTCTTTGATTGAAAATAAGTATATTAAAGTACACGACTAAATTATTGTAATCAAATGGTACGAAAAAATTATGCCTGAACCGGGAATCAAACCCCGAACCTTCAGCTTTCTGTGCTAATGCTCTTAACCATTGAGCTAATTCAGGCTTCCTTCCCATTCAAGCATAAATCCTTCCTTTATCCTACTTTCTTGGTCCCACATTCAAATGCAATGAATCATCATTCACAAATACACAATGAATGGCTTCTACATTAAGAAGACATGAAGGGACTCCACATAGCTAAAGCATTATTTATTAAATTAATATTAAGAAGCTAAAGCTGTTTCTTTGATTGAAAATAAGTATATTAATGTACACGACTAAATTATTGTAATCAAATGGTAACGAAAAAAATTATGCCTGAACCGGGAATCAAACCCCGAACCTTCAGCTTTCTGTGCTAATGCTCTTAACCATTGAGCTAATTCAGGCTTCCTTCCCATTCAAGCATAAATCCTTCCTTTACCCTACTTTCTTGGTCCCACATTCAAATGCAATGAATCATCATTCACAAATACACAACGAATGGCTTCTACATTAAGAAGACATGAAGGGACTCCACATAGCTAAAGCATTATTTATTAAATTAATATTAAGAAGCTAAAGCTGTTTCTTTGATTGAAAATAAGTATATTAAAGTACACGACTAAATTATTGTAATCAAATGGTAAAGAGAAAAATTTATGCCTGAAAACCAGGAATTGAACCCTGAACCTTCAGCTTTCTGTGCTGATGCTCTTAACCATTGAGCTAATTCAGGCTTCCTTCCCATCCAAGCATAAATCCTTCCTTTACCATATTACTGAAGATGAAAACCACGGGTTTTCAAACTGGTATAATTAGAAGATGGATATGGGGTGAGGTATAAAGAATTTAAATTTAAATCTTAAATTAAACCTCATAGTGACTTTTCCTATAAAAGTTGAACTTCCTAAGTTAATCTAATTTCCTAAATCATATATATGAAACACAGAGTTATCAGAGTATCTCTGCTTCAAACCAGTAGTTGTTCAGATTAGTGTAATCTAATACAAGAAACTTCTGTATTTGACCTACATAAACAGAGTACTGCAGTCATATGACTCACTTGTTTGATATCAGAAATATAAACAATGTCTTAATAAAAATGGAACATATTGCATTATCATTATTTTGATAAGGAGTATTAATGTATACCTTGGGGCAATATCCCTAGAAAACTCCTAGTTTACCAATAGATTGCTAGTTTCACATCCACATGTACCAATTATAGAGATGAACAATCACCCTGCCATCTAGGGGTGATAAATGGTTAGGATTTAAGATTCCCAGCTGTTATTGCTTATTTTCTCATCCTAGAACTGTAGCTATTAAAATTCCTCATTATACTGGAAGAGCACTGGTCGCATACTGGCCAAAATTCTTTGAGAAAATGTCTTTCCCTATGTGGACTGAAACCAGTGGGCATTTCAAACCTGTGGACCAAGGCATGGTGCCTTAGACCTGTTTGGCTACGATGCTGGACAAGAAGTGTTAATATGACAATTCTATAAGAACAACATAGTAATAATAATCATCATCGTCTACCATCACGGTTTAGACCATTTCTCATCTGTTCCAGCTCCATATTACAGTTGCTTGCTCCGTCTTTTTAATTGGTCGTCCACGACTGCAACTGTTTGGAGCTTATGAGTATTATAAGTTTTATGTGGAAGGGGTAACAACCCTCCGCATAACCTTTAACCACCAGGAGGGGGTTTTGTTTTCAGGGTTCCCTTCCCCTAGGTTGATTGTCTTCACCACGACTCAAGGAGTTCTACCTACCCCTATATTTTAGTTGCCTCTTCCGCTAGGTACACTGTACCAAAGGACTCCTTCTCTGCTGTATCTGCCGTTGAGATCTTCACTGTAACCCTGGCAAGGGCACACAAGGTACTATCAGCTGGGCAAACTCCCTCACCCTTTTTCAACCTGGCTTGGGACAGACTATGGTAGGTTTATAATAATAATAATAATAATAATAATAATAATTATAATTATAATAATGAGATAAGTCAACATTCAATAAGTTTATACCTATAATTAATTTGAAGTACATAAATTGCAAATTTCAAAATTTCTTCTTCTTCCCTGCCAAGGATTAGGTCAAGGCCTGTTACGATCCTATAGAAAATTTTCCCTCCAGCATTTCATAGGACGGCCCAGAGATATTTGCTTTGGTCGTCATAAGTTCGATCCTTCCGCAAAATTCTCGTATAAGACTTGAAAGCATAATGATAGTCCCTTTGATTGGTTGCTGGCCAAAGGAAGGCTGATGGGGCTGCCATCTTATAGCCTCTGGTTAGGCTTTTCTGGAGAAGAAAAGAAAATAAAGGAAAGAAGAAATGGAAGAAAGGAAAGACTCCTTAGCCCTCGGATGCCCTAATAGCATTAGGGTCGAAAAAACAAGAGTTAACCAAGAGAGGTTAGATAGTAAAGTTAAAAGAGTCTGGTATAAGTAAGTGGAAGAAAGGAAGAAATATCAGATCGGTTAAAGATAAAAGTAAGGAGCAAAACACAAGTAAGTGGAAGCAATGTTTTGCTCAGCTTGGGCACCTTGTGGTTGCCATCCACATATCCCCTAGATGGGGACCCCTGAGGGGATTAATTATAAGTATAATCTTGGGCATTGTGTAAAAAGAACTGTCATCTTGATGACATGCTTGAATTTAATGAGAGTATCCTATACTGTATCCGAGCTAAGTTCCAGTTATATTGTACCATAAACAAACTTGCATAAAGTATTACACCTGACTCCCTCTATTGGAGGAATTGTTGTGTCACTTTTACCCACCATAAGACTGAATTGTGTGTGGAAATGTCATCAATAGAAACATTGTTCTTAGGTATCATCATATTTTACAGGAAATAAGACTGAATACAAGGTAAGTGGTACCAATAACTAGGAACTTCTATTTCTCATTTATTTATGACAAAAAATTATATATGGGCTTACCTAATCAGATGTTTATGCTTTTCCCGTGATATCAATAAATGTCCTTTATTTGCAATTTCATTAGCTCTATAAGCAGAATACATGCACTATGCTGACTTACCTGTAAAATCTGCTGTTATTTTCATCACATCATCATTGGCTAAAGTAGGATATTTTTCACTAAACTGTTTGAAAACATTAAAAGTATATATATATTTTTTTTCCCTTTTTGATGTTTCAAAAAGTGTACAGGAGAAGCAGCCATTGAAAAAAATTGAAATTCTTAACAATTAAACAATCAGAAAGTAATGAATTGCTTATTTATTTAATGTATTAACATTGTAAATATATTTCAAAATTCTCCCATATAATTTACAGATGTGTGCTAAATTATATATATTTTTTTCTTCTTCTTCCTTCCAAGTATTAGGGCAAGGCCTGTTACGATCCTATAGAAAATTTTCCCTCCATCGTTTCATAGGATGGCCCAGTGATCTTCGTCCTCTTGGTATATAATTATAAACAGCTTTGGGGATCCGATTTGAACTCATTCTTTCAAGATGGTGTTTCCAATTTAGTTGGTACTGTTTAATATATTCCAAGATTGGTGTAGTCTTCAATTCTTTTAAGATATCGGTGTTCCTTTTCCGATCCCATCTGCTGTAACCCGCTGTTCTGCGCATGAATCTCATGTCACAAGCCATTATTATATATATAGAAGAGGGGTGGACATAACTCCATAGCCATGGTGATGGCAACACGTCTAGGGATGGTAACCAATTAAATGCCCTGCATATTTGGAGGCAGTAAGGTGGCAGCCCCACTACCAAACTAACCTTGCATTTTGAGTGTTAGAAAGCAAACTACATTTTCTTACATGCTTAAAGGTAAACAGTTATTAGACCAATGAAAACATCTGGTTTGTGTACATTACAACTGGAAAGCACAGGAGAGGTATAGATCATGCTTATCAGTGTTTTGTAGTGTATTATTATATCATCTAGGAGAACAGTCTATTATTTTTTTATGTGGATGTTGGCTGTGTTGAGTTGTGAGAAGTTTGTATAAATCCATTCTGAAAGTAAAAATAAGGGATTATGTTTTATTTATATTTCAATCCTTTTGTGGTTGCCTTTACCTTATAGTCGTACTTTTCAAGGTTGCTCTGTCTTTAATAACATATCAGACAACACATGTACTTGGGATCTTGGTAACATTTTTTACCACTGATGTCTCGAGGAATTTAAATATTCAAACAATTTAAATATTATATTAAATTAATGTTGGGAAGTAAACAGTCGGAGTTATGGCTGAGGATGAACTAAACTTAGTTTGAAACTGCAGTATCGTGAAAAAGACAAATTCTATTAGGTGAGTTGTCAAAAAATGTTCTCCGATGAATTTAAATTTAAATCTTAAATTAAACTTCATAGTGACTTTTTCTATAAAAGTTTAATTTAAATTATTTTACAAATACTACAGCAGATCTTCATAAGAAATTAGTATTTTATTACAGTGCTATATTTTATAAAATCAATTTTCAAATATTGTGAAGAAGTGCTCATATCGAAAGCAATAATAATTAATTAAATATTTACAAAATCATGCTCTTAAGGTAGTAATGGAGCTTTTAAAATGACACAAATAATGGCTTTATAAACTATTATATAAGATAAAAGTTAAAAATTAAAATGTACCTGTTGGCAGGCGCTGTCGTCCTCAACTTTGTTAAAATGATGTATATAAAATATTAACCTCCACAGAAAGATCGAAGAAATTAAGAAAGCATTCCAAATGGAAAACATGAAACAAAACATTGCAACAGCCAGAGGGAAATCATGGGAAAAAATCGATGAGCTATGCACAGAAATAAAATATAAAGGCCGCAAGGAAGCAGTAGCAAAATTTAGACTGATGTCAGGACACGACTGCCTGGTTCACCATCTCCACAGAATAAACGTTTTCCAATCCAACAGATGTGTCATATGCAAAGACCCGGACCTGATCATGGACAAACACCACCTTCTAGTCTGTCCAGCTTTAAATCCAACTGCACAACACTCTAAGGACCTTGTTCGCTTGTACTGGGAAGCCAGAGAGAAAATGACTTAAGCATCAAATCTCGCCATTAGAAATCAACAACAACAACAAATATTAACTGGATGCCTTTCGGAAGTTAACTTCCATCATCAGCAGGATGAGCTTCTGCTACTAGTTGTTTTTTATGACGATGTAGACTCCAAGTGTCTGTAGCAGCAACAACTGTTGTACTACAATAGTAGCATCATAATTTTAAATCTTGTCATATCGTTTAAGTATTTATTTGCTTGTCTTTGTTTGTTCAATGTAAAATCCATGTATTTTCTTTATTGATTGGTAGAGTGATTTTTGTTCTTGTGTATTTGTTGGCTGTATTTTTTGGTATTTTAATTAAAATTATTATCAAAACGCTGAGTGGTGAAATGTAATTCCTAATATAGCAAATCTTATTTCAACATTGGTTTAGACATTTGCATAAAACTCGAGTCAGAGAGCCTGAATCGCGCTCTGGATTATGAATTCTATAAACCCATGCATACACAGTTTGAACCTTGTTTAATGTCTAAGCAAAATCATTCAATTTATAATTTATTCATCATAATACCAAAAAAATCATTTATACAGTGTAATGGGATTTAACTACTCAGGTGACAAAGTTTTCCTTCACCACATATTAGAAAGTAATTAATTTAAATTGTTTTGTAGGTATTACTACAAGTTCATATATTGAATATATTATGAATGAATGAGTCATTTTTTACATCTTACCTCATAGTTTATGTTTTCTTAAACATGGGAACTGCAGTTTTCAAGAGGAACCATCCCTCCCTTTTTCAACCAACATTATGACTACTGGATTTTCGTTGGAATCTCCATCTATAACGTTACCATCTGGTGTTGATTTGATGAACTTCGAGATCAGGTCCCATTCATCATGAATTTCAAAATTCTTGGATCTAAATTTGTTCTTCTGAATATATATCTTCTCCCAAACTGTCAATTCTAAAGGTTTTTCCAAATGTTTTAAAAAGTTTGGCCTCTTTTTCAGTTTTATGACTCTCCAACAAACTATGTGCTGCAATAGCTGATTTTTCAATTTCACCATTTTTATTATTTCTAAAGTGTTCCTTTGTACGAGTGTCCAAATTCCTTTTTGTTTTTCCTATGTATGCTTTATTGCAGTCTCCACAACTAATTTGATAAATTACAGATTTTTTACTATCTGGGGTATTCAATTTCTTACTGGTTATTAATAAATTACCAAGGCTAAATATATTTATCGGTGCCAATGTAATATTGAATTTCTTGAACATTTTTCGAATATTTTTATGTATTTCAGGATGATAAGTAAGATAATTATGAATGAATATGATAATGATGAATTATATATTATAATGAATTTTTTTATTGATTAATTTACAAGCTGTAAAATTTTAGCAAGAAGAACCTCCACCTATACCTCAAAGTCCTCCACCAGCATCAGAAGATGAGGTGGAGCGCAGTACAGATGACGAGTTGAGTGGAGACCTCCTGCAGCTAATGGTACCAGTGGCAACTGAACGTCTCTTAGCTTCCCATCAGACTCCATCAGGTGACTTGACAGATGAGGAATTGGATGAAGAAGAAATTCCATCAACTTGGGCAGCTGATGTTTTGCAGCTTCCGTCATCCCTGGAACTTGACATTAAGGTCCAAAAGAGGGCTGAACCCCTTGGTAAGTAAAGTAAGAATGTTAAATTTAATTAATAGAGACTTGGAATTTTGACGACTCACCTCAATTTGTAGATTTCTTGGAGACTAGTTTCGATATGCTACATATCATTATCAGTTATTTCTAACTGTTGAATTGGTGGTTGGTGATCCAAAAATAAATAATTAAATAAAAAGAAAATCATGAATTTTGAAATTCCTGGGGAAAAAGATTTAAATTGGAAGTTCATCAGTCAGCCAACAAAGGGAGCAGGATCACCAACCACCATTTCAGCAGTTAGAAGGAATTGATAATGATACATAGTGTATCGAAACTAATCTTCAAGAAATTTACAAATATGAGGTGAGTTGTTAAAATTCTAATTCTCTATTAATTAAAATAAACCTCAGACCTTGTTTTTTCGACTCTGATGGTATTAGAGCATTTGAGGCCTAGGAGATCTTTTCCTACTTTCATTCCTCTCTATTGATCTCTATGTAATTCTTACAATCTCTTGAGCACTGATCTTGGTGGGTGAGAAGGGTTAACCTTTTATTGACATATTAGGTAAGCAAGGAACTAAAAATGCCCCCCATATAAGCTTCATGTACATCAATGTAGCCCCATTGCAACTTATACACAGTATGGATTAGAAAATTACTTATCAAATATGATAAATCTAGAAGAACCAGTTACAAAATCTAAAACTCCCACACCTGTACTAAAAGCTCTAGCGTTAGAAGCTGTGAATAAGAGGTATCCACCAGAAGAATGGTTACATGTCTACACAGATGGATCTACTATTGATAACAACTCAGGATCAGGAATTACATGTGCATTATTTTCATTTTATCAACCAGCAGGATACCACACAACAAATTTTGATGCAGAAGTAACGGCTATTCATATTTCACTCCAACAATTACTATACAGAATAAATAAATTTCAAAATGCTGTCATACTCTCTGATTCTAAGGCAGCAATGTATGCAATAAATTCACACAAAATGAAGTCAATACAAATTAAAGAGTGCTACAAAATGATTCAACAACTTCAAAAACTACAGAAAAGAATTCAATTACAATGGATACCCACACATTGTGGAATTGCTGGAAATGACACTGCTGATTTTCTTGCCAAAAAAGGCTCCCAATTTAATTCAGAATACTACTAAAAGCTTACCTTTCGCATCCATAAAAAGAATAATTAAAAACAAATATAAAATCAAACAAAACCAAGACTTATGTAATAAAGCCAAAGACAAAAAATGGAATATTTTAGTAAAGAAGTTGGATATTATTCCAGAAATTCCATGTAAAACTACAGTAGCAAAATTTAGACTGCTTACAGAACATGACTATTTGGCCAAACATTTATATAAAATAGGAATCTACACAAATCCAAATTGTCCTCTATGCAACAAAGACGAAGAAATGAATGAAGAACTTCTACAAACCTGTGAAGTATTACCTGTTGGATCCACCATAGAGAAATACTGGAGAGCAAGAACGCTAATGGCTTCATTGCCAAGGCCCAGCATTTGAAAACAACAACTTATCAAATATGAAAATTTAATGTTCATAATTACAAAGAAATAAACGTTATCTTAGTCAAAACATAAATTTATTAAGTTGACGTTTCAATCTCCTTATGTGAGATCATTTTCAAGACATGGTTGTTTATAAATTTATAATACATAGTTACCATCACCAAGACAATTTTAGTTTTTTTTTAACATTATATATTTTTATGTATTTGCTAATAATTACGTATTTTTACATATTGTTTAAGATTTTTATGTAAAACTAATTCTTTTTCTTAAATAAAGAAAAATAATTTCCACAAGTACTGTCAAAAAAGAATTTCACTCACTGCACACCATAAACATAGCTATAGGAAGACACTGAACACTTGGGTATAGGTTTATGTTTATGAATGAATTAGTAGAAAGATGTAGGGTGCAAGCTATACCTAGTTGTTTAAGGCAGTATGCTACAAGCTAAAAGGTCGAGTCCCTGTGGGGTCAGAATTTTTAAACTAGCTGGGAGCATCATGGTCCTGGTATTGGCAAAAATCAGTACTATACTATATGATGAGGGAAAAAAGAGACTTACGCAGGGCCAACGGCTCCTCCTGATTGTCTAGAATGAAGGGAGCTGCATGTTGTCAAGCATTTTCCAGTCCCACTTTCCCATTTCTTCAAGCTTGGTCTATCTAAAAATAAATGTTTAATAAAGAATTCGTAGAAAAAATTTAATTTTAGTATATTTAATATTACATATTTTGTCCACCGCTGTGGTCTCGAGGTAGCATGCTGCCTTGTCATGCAGCGGGCCCGGGTTCGATCCCCGGTCAGGACAGTTTTTCTGGATGAGGTTTTTATCGGGGTTTTTCCTCACCTGTAAGACAAATGTCAGATAAACTTTAAGGCCAAAACAGTCCCCGAAATCATATGGCCATATCATCATTCATATTCCTCTTAGATTAAGCTTAGGATTAGGTACTCTTCTGGCACACCACTATCATCATCATCCGTCATATCATTGGGGCAACGTAACCCTGCCTTCCAGGCGCCCCAACCTCAGAAGTGGGTTACAAGTACCTCATGCCAGGAGAGAACACCAGGAATGTCGAAAGACAACCTGGGGCATTCGCAAAAAAAAAATTACATATTTTAAGAAATTTACATGTACTCTTACATATTTTACAAACATTATTACATAAATATGAACATGTTTTACATTTTCAAAGTTAAAATTGGGAAACACATTATGAGGTTCTTAATTATAAATTAATGAGTCATTTTAACAATGTTTTACATTGACGAATTTATTATTAATTTAACACTTCTCATTGAAGGATAAATTATATTTGAAGAGAAAAAATTTTTGCCTAGACTGGGACTCGAACCCGGGACCCTTGGCTTTCTGGGCCAAGTGCTCTACCAACTGAGCTACCGAGGCGAGTTACGATCTAGACGCAAATTTTTCTCTTATGTACGTTGTAACACTACTTTATAGCCAGTAGGAGTAGCCTACTGGCTATAAAGTAGTGTTAAATTCCCAATAAATGTCTTCTTAACTAAGAAGCCGCCATTTTGCAAAGATAGAAGCTATGGTTTCAAACATTTGGCGCGAGGGAATTACAACGTACATAAGAGAAAAATTTCCGTCTAGATCGTAACTCGCCTCGGTAGCTCAGTTGGTAGAGCACTTGGCCCGGAAAGCCAAGGGTCCCGGGTCTAGGCGAAAATTTTTCTCTTCAAATATGTTTTACATGTTAATATTTCATAAAAATCCTAGCCTTAGTGATGAGTTTGTCTGCCAATTTTATAGTATTTTACCTTAAAAGAGAAGTGTTCAGATGTTATTTGAATCATTACCTTTTACAGGCCTAAGTGTTGACTCTGTGGATAAAGGTGTGAACGGAATGCTAGTGGTAGCTGTTGTAGCAGGTGGTTGCATAGCACGTGATGGTCGAATTGTTCCTGGTGACTACTTGTTGTCGGTAAACAACGAGAGCCTTCGTAATGTCACAAACTCACAAGCCCGAGCCATTCTCCGCCGCACACAACTACTGTCCACAGATATCAGGTAAAGTTTTATCTCTTCAAGGACACATTATGCAAATTGGATGAATGAAACCATACTAGTGAGATCCTTTTAGCTCTAAGTGGATTGTAAACCACGCACACTGGTTTAACTCTAGTACTTGTCTGACAACTATACAGGAAACCTTTAACATACTGTAAGCATACTAACTTTTGATAAGAATAAGGGAAAAGTTATATAATTGTGTGTTTTAATATCATAAAACATTACAGAAACAAATACATTTATTTAACATTTCTACAATTTTTTTTTCATTTTTTTCAGATTTTATTCAAATTATAAACTTTACTAGATTCTCATGATGAACTATCTGTAGAATTAATTGCAATAAGATTTTTATTTTAACTACATTTTAATATTTCTTAGTATTTAAAGGAAGTGATACTATGAGGTTTATTTTAATTAATGGAAAGTTAGAATTTTAACAACTCACCTCATGAATGTAGCAATGTTTGTTTTTCTCCAATTTTAAAGTTTTCATTTCTAATATTTTTTGTTGACTTATTATGGTTGTATTTGATAATTTTCCTAACAAATTTTGGTACTATTTCTAGTTTTAGACATCTATTAATAAATGTAATATTGGCAGCATGTTTGTTCCTTTTTTTTTTCTTTTAGTCTTAAATATCTTTTAATTTCTTCTTTGACTTCAAAAAAAAACATAGTAAATTTATGAATTGGGTTATGTATTTTTGACACCTTGTTAACCGTTATTCAAAAGTTATTAACAATTTATGTTGTCTTTTGTCTTCCTTATGACTTGAGTAGTCAAATTTTCTTAATATTTAAAAGAAGTGACACTATGAGGTTTATTTTAATTAATAGAAAATTAGAATTTAATTAAGGTAGAATTTTTTATCACTCACCTCATATTGTTCTTCTTATTTGACTATAAACTAGTTTCAGAACATAGTTTCTGTTCCATCCTCAGTATCGTCACGACCATTGTTCTGTCGTCTTGAGAAAATTAGAATTTTAATTACTTCCCACTGTAATTTTGATTAAAATCAAATTGAATATTTACCTAGAATAACTTGCTTAGCCCCCTCCTCTTCCTTTTTTTTACAAAATCATTAATTTATTTGAACATTCTAGCACTTTATAGGAAGTAAAACTATAAGGTATTGTTAATTAATTTTAAGATTAGGGACTTTTTCCACAAAGGGCTTAATGGAAATTTGGAACCGGGATTCTTCGGAGGGTTTGGTAGCGTGGGGGTTACTTACAGGATTGAAACCCATCGAGCTATAGGTATGGAGAATCTTATATAAAGGGAGAGCTGGGATTACATAAATAATTAAATAAATAAATCTTAAATTCTATATTTTCACTATTTAGTAAATTAGTATAAAATCTATCAACCTGAAACTTACTCTAACTATTCTATGGGATTTCCTATATGCAGAATGAGAGAGAGAGAAAGAGAGAAAGCAATAGGACTTTGGTTAGAACCATGCCCATTACGACCTAGCCTTAATGTGATCATTATTCTCAAATATTATCTTAGTTCCTATTCACAAGTTTTAGAGTATTAATTTATTCTTGAAATGTAATCATTTGATTCATTCTAAAACTTTAAGAAACATGGTGCAGACTTACTTCATGCTTGAACTTTCAGAGTGAAAAGACACAAGGTCCTGTTTCTCTGATATTTTTATACTGACCACAGTCCAGCTTTCTCTTTGCCTCTCCCTCTGTATGTCAACAAACTACATCTAAGTTGATCACGATTTCGAGACTATAACTGTCTCATCCTCAGAACTTTGTTGGCGACTGGTGTTATGTCGATCGGAAGAAACTCTTCTTCTTCCCTCTGTTGGTGGACCAAATGAACCTCTAGTTCAGGTCAAAATTTGGTCCACCAACAGAGGAAAGAAGAAGAGTTTCTTCCGATCGACATAACACCAGTCGCCAACAAAGTTCTGAAGATGAGACAGTTATAGTCTCGAAATTGCAATCAACTTAGAAAATTTTATATGAGGAGAAGTAAGAAACATTTAATTTCACCATAAATTAAACCTCATAGTGATTAATTCGTATAAAAGTTAAATACATATAGAAATTTTACAGTTAGTTGTCCTACAATGTATTTCAAACTTTAGGTTTCTCAAATATCTGTTTGAAATAAAATAACTAAATAAAATATCTACTTCTTAATTGTATAGTATTTTCCAATTAAATATTAATAAAAAATACTTCATCAGTTGAAAAATAAGACTTTAATATGAGGTCAGATGTTTTTTTATTAACATCAAATTAAATTGAATTCCTAATTTTAGAAAATGGACAACATTTTAAAAATTATTTTTATTTTTATGAATTATCAAAATCAAAGTGCCATGACCTAACAACATTAATACAAAATCAGAAATTGTTATGTACAGATAAATGTATTGGCATCGGTGATCTTGTGGTTAGGTTCCTTGCCTCTGGTTCTGACGGCACAGGTTCAATCCTCTTCAGGGCTTGTGGATTTTTAGGCAATCCAAGGGACAAGTCCTCCAAATGGAACTTTAAGCCATTGGTCCGAAGTCTGAAGACTCATAAAATAACCTCAAGCCTAAATTAGATTCTCTGAGAAAATTCATTTGGGCTTTCCCATTTAAGTAATACCTTAATTGCCTACTAACTGTTTCTTTGAGCCACTTATCACTTGCTAAACACTTATCATCTGTAGGAAAACAAGTGTAGCTGAATTAGCTTGCGTAAGTAACTTCTGCAGGAGAGCACCCTTGTCCCATGTGGGGATGTAAGTGTAAGGACACACAGCCCTATGTGTGAAGATGTGAAATATTGCTTGAATGTCGTGGCTTTTCTAAATACAAATAATCAACTAATTTAATTTGAAGAGAAAAATTTTTTTTTTCAACTAATTGTCTTAATTAATTTAAAGTTCATTCTCCATGCTTCTTCATTTAGAAAACTTCAAATCAATGTTCAATATAATATAGAGCAAATCAATGGTAAAGAGAAAATTTTTTGCCTGAACTGGGAATCAAACCCCGAACCTTTAGCTTTCCGTGCTAATGCTCAGACCACGAGCTAATCCAGGCTTCATTCCCATCCAAGCAAGAATCCTTCCTTTACCTTTACTCTACTGGCCCCACATTCAATTGCAATGAATCATCATTCACAAATACACAATGAATGGCTTCTACCTGAAGAAGACATGAAGGGACTCCACACAGCTATAGCATTATTTATTAAATTAATATTGGGAAGCTAAAGCTATTCCTATGATAGAAATAAGTAAATTAATAAACACAATTAAATTATTGTAAATCAATGGTTCATTGCAATTGAATGTGGGGCCAGTAGAGTAAAGGTAAAGGAAGGATTCTTGCTTGGATGGGAATGAAGCCTGGATTAGCTCGGTGGTCTGAGCATTAGCACAGAAAGCTAAAGGTTCGGGGTTCGATTCCCGGTTCAGGCAAAAATTTTTCTCTTTACCATTGATTTACAATAATTTAATTGTGTTTATTAATTTACTTATTTCTATCATAGTAATAGCTTTAGCTTCCCAATATTAATTTAATAAATAATGCTATAGCTGTGTGGAGTCCCTTCATGTCTTCTTCAGGTAGAAGCCATTCATTGTGCATTTGTGAATGATGATTCATTGCAATTGAATGTGGGGCCAGTAGAGTAAAGGTAAAGGAAGGATTCTTGCTTGGATGGGAATGAAGCCTGGATTAGCTCGGTGGTCTGAGCATTAGCACGGAAAGCTAAAGGTTCAGGGTTCGATTCCCGGTTCAGGCAAAAATTTTTCTCTTTACCATTGATTTACAATAATTTAATTGTGTTTATTAATTTACTTATTTCTATCATAATAATAGCTTTAGCTTCCCAATATTAATTTAATAATATAGAGCATTTGTTGATGAGATTTAGGCCTATAGGTAAGGAACAGCTGTGATTATTGAGATCTTTGTGATAGTATTAATTAATTACTTGTGAGGAGATTCTATTTTGCAAATGTAGTTGTTTTATTATCTTGATTAATGAACAGTTTTCTTTGATTCTTTTAATGTCTATGAGCTGAGAGAGTGAAAACAACAGAGGCCTACTCATGTGAAATGAAATGATTACAGCAAACTCCCGATTATCCATGCGCGTATTATCTGGTTTATGGATTATCTGGGCATGACTCTTTTTACTGTATTTTTTAAAAATGAAGATAAATACTGTACTGTATTTTGTATTGTTATGAAAAAATTATTTATTTTTAAACGTGCTATTGTGAACTGAGTTTAGAAACTAGCACAATAGAGTAACCTACACTCACAACCCCCTCCCCTGATGTGTTTAACGGTACCAACCAACATTCTGAGAATACAATACAATTTCGGAAATTTCTATTGTGTGATTCACTGAAAGTTTGATGTTACAGATTGAAACCACAGATATGCTGTGGCAGTGAGTTTATCACTGGTTAGTAGTGTGGTCATCGGTGGTTACTAGTGTGGTTATCGCTCAATATTTGTGTCATCAGTGGTTACTAGAGTAGTTATCGCTGGATACGATGGCCATTTTGAATAACTGTTGTAACCAGAATGGTCATAGTAGGAAAAAGTCCCACTTTTTTTTCATATTTGTGAGTAAAATAAATTAATGATAATTACGACTTGCACCTAAATACATTTAATATAAGATTTTATGAATATTTGTTGCATTTAAGTAGTGTTGAAGTGGGTAAATAAATTTCTGATCAACTTCCACGGCGCCGAATAACTTAATTGGATTATCCGTGTTTATCGATTTTTCCATGCATATCTCGGTCCCAATTAACATGGATAATCGGGAGTTTGCTGTATAACAAAACAGCGTGAATATTAAAACAATTTTACAATGGTTGACATAAAGTAATTTTATCTCCAATCCATAGCCCCCAAGGTTTTACAGTATAATTAAATTTAATATTTGAAAGAAGTAACTACACCATGAGGTTTCTTTTAATTATTTAATAATTATTTCACAGTTTGAGCCTGTTGTCATGTTCTGACTTGTGTCTTGTTTTTAATCTCACCTATTAACCAGGTTATTATACAAATTATAAATTAAATGAATAACTGGTACTAACCATTATACTTTTTCTTACAGATATTTGATTATTTGGTTGTTTCAGTGTGTGATCTCCAAATCATGTGTATTTTTTTCTTTTTCTTTTCAAGTTTCTGCATAATGTCATTCTTATTTTGTTTGTCAATTGTATTTCCTGAGTTATGCAGAAAAAAATATATTTATCAATTGGAAGCACATAAAAGTGAAGTGGATGGCATTAGAACATCACACACACACACAAAATTAGAATTAAATTAAATTAAAACAACAATAATAAAAAAATAAATTATTAATTTCAAATTCATTGATGTCCTTGAAAGTTTAGAAATCTATAAAAATAAGGACAAAATTATGAATAAAGAAAGGGCCCTATTCCATACAGTGCCCTTTTTTCTTTAATTGAGAGAAAATAGGATTAGTTTTATTATGTCACACTGTTTACATGCAATTGGCTATGTCATGTGACGTAGTTTGTTTTTAATTGGATTCTGCTTATTCATTTACCATGTTTGTCTTTAGTCAGTATTTAGTCTTGAAAATGACAGCTTTGCTATTGAAACATGTTGACTCTTTTAAATTTTTAATTGGTGAAATGGGTACATTGACTACATGTTTAAGGATTTTATCACCAAAGAGATCATTGGTTTATTAAATAAAACAACAAATGCATTTTGTACATATAACATCAAGGGTGGATTTCTCAACCGGATTCTAAGCTATGACCATGGTTTTCCGATTTGTTATTGTTTCCATAACAACCATAAAAACTGAAAATCTATGGCTATTAATTACTAAAACAAATGTCTAAATCATGTCTATGGTTTCATAACAATTTATGTGAATTTTCAGTCATTTTTATAGGTGTTATGGAAACAGTAAAAAATTGGAAAACTGATGTTTAGACTTTGGTTGAGAAATCCACCCTAAGAGTTTGTGGTTAGTTTTCAGATTCTACTGAGGTAAATGAATTAGGACAGTCTTAGTAGTTTTGGCTAAGTTTTAAAATTTTATTTTATAGCTTGGATTTCTACTTTAATGATGTTTTACAGTATGCATTGGTGATCACACACTATATAATTATTGTTTATTTGGAAGGCTATTGCTACCTATATTAGAGAAGGTTAAGAATGAAATAATGTACATTTTAATTGAAGAACACATTTGATTTTCTATTTAATATTGGTTTAATTGAAGGGCATAGGGCAATAACATGATAAGCCACACTTTGTTAAGAAATGTCATTTATTACAATGATAGCAAATAAATGTATTGAAATATCCATAAATTTGTTTGTAAATGCGCCAGTGATGAGTTAAAACATATAGACACACAATGTATTAACAACAATACTGTCCAATTAGTATTTGTAATTTTTTGAACCATTAAAATCCTTATATCTCAGAAAGAACAATATGTGGCTTATCATGTTATTGCCCTAAGCTGTTCAATTATAAAAATATAGGCATTCAAGAAATATATACTCAATGACATAAAAATATATTCTTGTCTTGTATTGTATTCTACTTTAAGATATCTGATTGAGTGTTTTCTCATAATTGGTCAGTTAGAAACATGCCATATTTTGTCTCCAAATTAAATGTTTCATCACTATTTATCTGTAATTAACAGTATTTAGAATTATAAACCTAAACTCCTAATAAATGTGTAATGTACCTCTTGTTTCCCCATCTAAAGAAAAAACCATAATTGAGTGGACACTGTGATTGTTAAAACTTTCATACATTAGAACAACTTGCATGTTTGCATGCAGTATGAATTTAAAACAGTATTAATGCTTGTAAACACAGAAAATGTTAGATAAGCTGTTTGATTTATACCATGTAAACACATAGCAGAATAGCACATACAATACCAATATAAGAGCACTGCATGTTGTTATTGTAGTAAATAGACATACTACTGTAAGTACGAGAACAGTTTCTGGTTAAGATATGTTTGATGCATAGTACTGTCAAAAAAATTAGGTATAAATGTCAATAAATATTGTAATGATAATTTGTATTAGTACACAATGAATCTTCTGCAAGAAATAACTTTTGTATGTAAATAGTAAGTAAATAATAGACAACCTCTGGAATAAATGGAAAATGTTTCAGAAAATTGGTAAGAACCAGCACTTGTAGATTTTTTTTGTAATAAATATCAGTGGCATCCTGTCCTTTGAGACTTAAATCCCAAAATAAAAATGGTCTAACATTATCATAATTGTTTTAATATTGTAAACCTTATAATGTATTATACTATGTTATTGATGTTATTAGTAGCTTGCTTCAAAGAAACAAAATCTCGTATTAAATTTGAAGAGAAAATTTTCGCCCAGACCGGACATGAACCTGGAACCTTTGGTTTACCGTACCAATGTTCTTCAAACTTAATTTATCCTTCAATGAGATGTGTTAAATTAATAATAAAAACATCAAAATCTCATATAACTATTGCTAAATATATGTAGATAGGAAATAACACTATGAGGTTTGTTTTAATTAAATTTGAGTTGTTTTTTGACTCACCACATATTTCTTGATTTTTATGCAGACCCAGGTTTCGTCACAGAATTTGTGACATTGTCGATGCATCATAACTGAGTTGTCAATGAGTTGTGATGCATCAACAATGTCACGAATTCAGTGATGAAACTTGGGTCTGCATAAAAATAAAAAAAATATGAGGTGAGTCAAAAAACAACTCAAATTTAAATAACTATTGCTGTCTATCTGACCAGAGCTGGTCTTTAAACAGATCTGGCTTGCCAGCATTAAATGGCAACTGACAGGGGTAGGTAAGGGAAAAGGAGCATTGCTACTTTACTCACCATCTGGGGTTAGTTCTGTATTAATATTTTATTTTAGGAAGTAATATTTTGAGGTTATTTAATTAAATTATTTTTATTTTTAGTCTGTTCATCTTAACTCAATATTAACGTTGATTTGTTCTTGAATATGTTTCGATTAGAACAAATGAACATTAATATTGAGATAAGATGAACAGATTAAAAATAAAAATAATTTAGTTCTGTATTAATTTGACAACCAGTTTCAATGTATGAGTTCTCCATATTCTCTCAAATCACGAGATGTCACTGATAAATAAAGTCTCCTAGTTGAATAGCTTTGAAAAAAAATTAGTTTTGAGTAGATATAATGAAACATTGACTTTGGGATCAGTTCTCACTTTTATTTATTATTTATATAAGTGAAAAATATTATACTTCCTCTTTACATATAATTTGTTAAAGGCAATTTCATTTATGAATCGTCATAAATAGATTATGTGATTATTGTAAATTGCTGTGACATATACAGAATAGTGGTATAACCTTTTAAATGTCATGCTAATGCATTTGCCATGTGCTCAAATAACACTCATGTAACTGCATTTTGCAGTGTGACATATATCCCAGGGGAGGCAGCTGCAGCATATCGGAAATCACTACAAGATACCGAGCCACCTGCTGGACTTGCACCTCCTCGGAAACTATCGACACAGATATCTCCAAGGTGAGTTGCATTGTCTGAAATAATATAGCATGAGAGTAATGAGCATGCAGTGCACAACACTGCTTCATAGTACACAGTATTAGCACAGCTGTACATATGATGCTTCATTCTCTTTCATTCTCTGCAATCCTAGGATATTTCCAGAATACTACCGGTAAGTTAGTGCACTTAACTTGTTTAAATTATGTGTTCTGTAATGAGAATACTTGTAGAATTATTGTTTATTGTTGCAGCTCGCCGTACATCACCCAGGACGACAAAGTGTGTGTGGCTGGTGTGACAATAGAATCTTCAGATGAAGCATCTCTGCCTCCACCGCCAGTTGTAGAATCTGCTGAGTTGGAATTGGAACCAGACCAGGAATTGGAACCGGAACAGGAACTGGAACCAGAATCAGAACCTGAACCAGAACCAGAACTTGAATTGGAAGTGTTGCCTGAACCTGAAGTGGAACCTGAAATAGAGCAAGAACAAGAAGTTGAACCTAGTAGTGTAGTTTCAGTGCCTAGTAGTGCAAAAGACAAGACTGACGATATAAGTGCTTTACCTTCAAGACCTACGACTCCACCGCCAAAATCCGAAATGACGGTAACTCAAGGTCATGCTGGTTCAGCACCCTCTCCATCCTCAGTGCTGCTGGCCAAGCATTGGGGACCTGAACGTCTTGTAGAAATCCTTCGCGAACCGAATTGTAGTCTAGGAATAAGTATTGTTGGAGGAAAGGTGAGTAGTTTTGTTAACATTGGTCATGAAGTTGTCCTTTCTGTTAAAAGACCAATAATATGCTTATTTTCTCTGTCTGTAGGTGGATTTGTATAATGCAGGGCCTGACAGTGGGTCTGCAATCTCAGGAATATTTATAAAAAATGTTCTGCCTCAGAGTCCAGCAGGCCGCACTGGAGAGCTGAAGACTGGAGACAGAATCTTGGAGGTAGATGGAATTGATTTGCGACAGGCAAGTCATGAACGAGCAGTAGAAGTAATTCGAGGGGCTGGCAATCCTGTGTGCTTCCTGGTGCAATCTCTGATACAGTGGGTGAGTTTTTACTTCGCACCATGTACCCCAGTGCCCCAGTACTGTGCATGCATGTTGAGTGGATGTCCCACGTGACTCGTTACAGAGTGTGGACGCAGATGTTGAGAGTCATACATCCTCCGCAGGAGCAGCTGCTGCATCGGGACAGCCCCCCGCCGCTTCTCCTACCCCCACCGGAGAACTACTGAAAGTGACGCCTTCCCCCGTCCCGCAGGCCCGGACGCCGACGCCAGAACTGGTGCAGGTGAGTTTGTGTTTATGAATTTTGTGGATGTTTTTATTTTATTTATTAACTCTGATGCTGAGTTAGGTAAGTGTGTGGTGCAGGAAGGCTTCACGGAGAAACCGCCCACAACAACACCTCCAAAGTATTCATCGAGTGAAGCTAGTGAAGATGAAGACGAGGACTTCAGAGACCTGGAAGGACGAATGTACACTAAGAAGGGTCAAGAAGTGAGTAGAAAAACCCCAAAATGTGCTGTAGCACTCAGAGAAATCCTCAGCTGGCTATATATGAGCTGAATCAGTGATGTTGAGATGCACATTAAGAAGACATACTTTGCGCATCTGCTAAAATGAAGAGGAATTACAACGTGTATATATTGTTTAAATTTTTATGAGAACTATTAATACCATATATTGACACTTAAATTAAAAATTGCTGCAAAAATAATTCTATAATGATTGTTTTAAATTCCTTTTAGAAAATTTAACAATGAAGGACAATATGGTTTTCGTTTCCTAAAGTATTTAATCATTATTATTGCATATGGAGTGATATGCTTTGGTGATGAGAAATAGAAATTGTATTTATCATCAGTTTAGCATACACATAACACCTTTTTATTTATTCAATTAATTTTAATAAGCTAAAGCTATAACTATGATTGAAATAAGTAAATTATTGTACAGAAGTAAACAATTGTAATAAATGGTAAAGAGAAAAATGTATGCCTGAACCGAGAATCAAACCCACATAAAGCAGAAAGTTTCGGGTTTGATTCCCAGTTCAGGCATAAATTTTACTCTTTACCGTTGATTATAATTTGTTTTGGTTTCCTATTTTTTGGTCATATTATAATTATAAATAAATAAATAAATGCACCAACTTAGACTATTCTTTTATTGCTTTATTTTTAATTGTGTATTTTTATCTTTTTTTTTATGTTTAATCTTGGTTCTAATAATAACATATACAACTTTCCACCAAATTAATATTACTTTCATCTATTCTAATTCCAGGTTCTTAAAAATCAACTTTTAGGCACCAAAAATATGATTCTTGACAGATAAAAATAAAGTGTTACTAGCCCAAACTGCATGTTCATACATTTAAGTAACAATGCAAATAGCAGTTTTGAGTATTATGTATATAACAACAAAAAAAGTAAAACATTACGAATAGAAACTGTTTTTCATACTACTACATGCTTAAGTTCTCAACAAAACCAATAACTTTCAGGAATTTTTTTGCACTCTTACTGCCAAATTTACAAGGTTTTTGATATAGTTCCTCTGGTATTTAAATTGGTGAAATGTGAAAAAAATTAACAACATAACTGAATGAAATTAGGCATTTGTTAAGTTTTAAAATTTTAAATGGATTACAAATATAAAAAAATAGATATTTTTAGATATAATTAAATTAAAATGTTTCATACCTCACCTCATATCCAGTCTTTAGACCACAGTTTCAAAGCCTGGGCAGCTTCATCTTCAGTAACTTCTCGACTGACATTATGTCGATCAGAAGAACTACTTCTTCTTCCCTCAGTTGGTGGACCGATAAACCTCCAGATCCACTCAGAATCCGAGAGAATTTTAAAGTTCATAAGTTTCCCTTTCTTGTTTTTTTCTTTAATGTGGAATTTTCCCAAACCATGAGTTATTTTTGTTTTTCTATTTGTTTAATTAGATGTTTTTCAGACCAAGCATGAGCAGCTACTGCTGACTTTTCCACTTCACCATTTTTGACGTTTCTAAGATGTTCCTTCACTCTTGTTTTCAAATTTCTTTTGTTTTTCCTATGTAAATTTTGTCACAATTCCTGCATTTGATCTGATAAATTCCTGATTTGTTTTCTTCTTCAATTTTTTTCATTCTTGTTGGTTTTAATTATTCTATTTAGGCTACATTCATTCTTCGGTGCCAAATGAAAAATTTTAATTTAATCTTAAATTAAACCTCATAGTGATTTTTCTTATAAAAGTTCAACATTTTTAGATACCATAAACCAAAAACTAAAATTAAAATTTTGTGCAAAAGTTTTTATCTAGTTTTAAATAAAATCTATAAAATATATTATAAATTCATATAATACAGATTAATTCAAAATGTATTTATAAATGTTAATGGTATTTTTATTGGAGCATGAAAATCATAGAATGTATTTGTGAGCATGTTCCTTTTTTTCTTTTTTCCTTTCCTTTTATTGTTTATTTAAAACATGTTTATAGATTTTTAAAATGGCTTTGATACCAGTTTAGTTATAACAATAAAAATTTTGTGTGCCAGTTTATAGCTGATCTCCCTGCTAGTATCAAAATTAAAATTTTTATATCATAAATTCCAAACCTGGATCTTTTGGTCAAGAGGCACAAATTCTTCTATCTCTTATTACATATTTCAGTTAGCAACAAAATTTTGTTCAAAGAATTTTTGCATTCTATCATTTTATACCATATTTACTCATGCTGTTCTCACCATATACATTTCATGCATCTGAATTTTTAGCATAAAGTTAATGAAAGGAAATTCCCCTATATTTCTTTTTTTTTTTTCTGAACTTGAGTTATGATAAAAGTTGTAAAATAAAATTGACTTGTAACACATTGGACAGTCCTCATGTTATAGTCAGAGACCAGATGTTCAGAAATTCAAAAAAGATAGAAATGGAGGTAATATCTCAACCGATGTTATGTCGAAAGTGAATAAGAAGCCGTTCTCCTGAATGACATAACATTGGTCGAGATTTTATTGAAGGTGAAACCATCTAGGTTTTGAAGCCAGTATAGAGGCAGAACGCTGACCACAGACCACTCAAATTACATCTATACAAAAACAAGTGTAACTAAATTAGTATGGTTCAAATTCTTCCCTGTAGGGAGAGAGTGCCTAAATCTCTATTAAGGGAAACATGGGCTTACAAGAAAGAAGATAATTAGAAGATTGGATATGAGGTGAGGTATGAGGAATTTTATTTTAAATGTTACATTATTCAAAAATTTCCAATTAACCTAGTACAAGGCTGTGTTAAGTAATAGGTAACAGTGTATCTCATTTGAGATACATACTCTATACTAGCGGACCCAGCAGACATTTTCCTGCCCGAACTTTCAATTCTCGTGTCATGGCCAACGATAAAAATATGTTACTTTTTTATCGTAAAATTCACTAATTAATAAGTTTGCAAGAAAACTCCCCACTGTGATCTGTTGTGGCTCAAGAAGCTTGCATGATGACGTCACATTGTTGTCGCGAGGAATATGTCAGTAATGCAGTTGACTACACGTCTGGCATAAAAAATAATTCCCTATAACCCGAGTCCAATTGTGAATCTAAACCATCCAGGGACCCACTCAAACACTCATAAAAAATTTCATCAAAATCGGTTCAGTCATTTAGGCAGTTTTTAATTTCAGGTTTCAAGTAAACCTCCACTTCTAGTTGTTGGATTTAGCTCATTTTTTGGATAATACCTACCTCTGTTTATTTTAATACCATAGGGAAAATGCCCAGTTGGTAAACCAAGAATGTGGTGGGAGAATAACATTAACTATGATTTGAGGGAAGTAGATTATACAGGGAATGATTGGAAAGCATTAACTCAGGATGGGGATGTATGGAGAGCTTATATCCGTGCGGCCATGAACCTATGGGTTCAATAGTGCCAGTGAGTAAGTAAGTATACTGAGTTTAGTTGTGAAACATCTAAAAATGTGACCGCTAGAGCAATTTTTCAATTTTCACTTCACGTGAACTCCTACACCTAATGGTTTAGAGGGTCCAATTGGGAATCTAAACCATTGAGGAACCCAATCAGATACACACAAAAAAAATTCATCAAAATTGATCTAGTCGTTAGGAGGAGTAGAGTGATTGAACACACATACAGATGAATTATGTATATAAAGATATAAGTTATATGCTTATCCAAAACATGTTAAGGTGAGAAAACAAAATATGATATAACTCTAAATTGGTATCATCGTTCCATTGAAAGTCATGAACAAGTTTATGATGAACAATCAGTGTTTTCTTGAGGTGTGATCTTGACATTACTGGTAAGTAAACATATAGCAGTAGATGTAGTCCCTAATATAGGTGAGTTGCTTGCTTTCCTGTTCTGTAGTATGCTTTAATCCTTGTGTGTGAATAGTGTATTATTGTTATAACATGAAACTAATAATCATATCTCTGAACACAGATTTACCGAGCTAGTGCTGGCAATGTAAAGAGGTCTAGAGAAGAAATTGATGCTGATCCTGAAGAAGAAGATGAATTTGGCTACACTGCGAGTAAGTAATAACAACTTTGATTTATTTATACTTATAAAATTTCATTGAAGAAGTGAGATTATAACAAAACCTTTTTAGTCAAGTAAACTTTAACATTTACTTTAATAAATCACTGATTTTGTACTTTTTTCAGAATAAATGTACTTTATTCATTACAGAATTTATATTTCATTAACATTCATCGCCTTAGAAAGAAAGAAACAAACAGCTTTATATCTTCAATTCCTGTATAGAAATGGATCAGACCACACTTAACAATTTTTAAGATTAGATAGTTTAAACTCTAGAATAAATATTTGAATGAATTCTGTGTTTTGATTAATTTAATACTCTGTATTTGAATTAGATAAAAAAAGTTATTTATTAATCACTTTTAATTGCTAATAAATATATGATACATGTTTATGACTTGAAAAATTGAAATGAAATGGATTTTTAGAAATAAACTTCTACAAAAAAAATTACTTTATGAATATCAAATTTTCTCAATATACAGTGTGTGCATAAAAGAATATAGTAGTTTCAAGTAATAATATTATCACTCACTCAGATGAGGCATAGAAAGTTATGTGTAGAGTGAAATGAAACAGAAAGAAGATATTTTTAATATTGTTTAATCTTTCTTCACTCACCTCATACTTTTTAACTCCCACGCATACTCGAGTTTCGTCACTTCATTTGCGACATTCTCAATGCTGTATTACGTTCACAGCATTGAGAATGTCACAAATGAAGTGACGAAACTCGAGTATGTATGGGACTTGAGAAGTATGAGGTGAGTGAAGAAAGATTAAACAATATTAAAATTAACCTCATAGTGTTATTTCCTACCTACATAACTTAAGATATTTTTAGTTATGTGAGTGACCAGATAGCTTTCTTTTGTTTTGTTTCTATGGCAACAATAATAAACAAGATGGCAATTCCTCAACAGTAAGCATATTGTGTTTTGCAGTTTGAGAGTTGTAAATCAGTTGTGACAGTTCAAAGTTCATTTCTTAGGCAGTTTAATTGTGATCTCCCCCAATGCCAACAACATCTGTTGATGACATAATCAGTTCACAACAACCGGTTGTCTGTGTAAAGGCAAAATTGTGGGACGAGCAAGAGTATCTGAGGAGAATGTTGCTGCTGCAACATTTCAAGCGCAAAGTCAGAATAATCAGTAGACTTTAGAGCCTGTAACAATTGTAAATGGTAGGGACGCATGTGTAAGCGTTTTTGTAAGACCTTCCACACTTGTATTTCTGGATTGGTCAACATGGTCCAGATGACAGGGCTTATCTCCAGTGGCCTCCTAGATCACTGGATCTCATCCCATGCAATTTTTTTCCTTTGGGGTTTTGTAAAGGACAGAGTCTATATGCCTCCATTGCCTGCTAACCTGCCTGAGTTTAGAGACAGGATTTGAGAAGCTGTTGCTGCCATCAATCCAGACATGCTTATTAAGTATGGGAAGAATTAGCCTACAGGTTGGATGTGTGTCATGTAACAAGCGGGGCTCATCTTGAACACCTATGAACTTATAATGTAAACTGGAGATATTACTCTTTCATTTAACATGAGTTTTGTTTTTGTCATATTTAGTTAAAGTACCTTTCAAATCTTTATAAAGTACTGTATATTCTTTTATGTACACCCGGTATATCTGGATTGGATGTGTTTTGTTTATGAAAGATAGTCCCAGTGGGATCAGGATTTTTAAACTGTCCCAAACCTTCTGGCGGCACCATAGGGCCAACTCAGCCTCTATTATTAATAAGTACCAGACTCTTGTTCTGGTGGTAAAGACAGCTATCATGCAGGGTTGACAACTCAGTTAATATCTCGTGCTGATTGTCTAAAAGGTGGGAGCCATAGCCTCCTATTACCCAAAGGACCTCTTGAGGCCTGTAGTGGGTTCACTTTACATTTTTTTGAAGGATACAAAATTTAGTAACATATTTAATTTTTTTTATTCAGTGTTCCAGGTTTGACATTTCGACATTTTCTGGTGTTCTCTCCTGGCATTGGTGTAACCCACTTCTGAGATTGGGTGCCTGGAAGGTGGAGTTACCCTGCCCCGATGATATGTTGGATGATGATGATGATTATAGTGGTTTGCCAGGAGAGTCGATCCTAAACTTAATCTAAGGCGAATATGATGATTATGATGTTCGGGGACTGTTTGGGCCTTAGTTTCCTGACATTTGTCTTACAGGTGAGGAAAAACCCTAAAAAATACTTCACCCAGAAAACTTGTCCCAACCATGGATCGAACCCAGGCCCATTGTGTGACAAGGCAGCACGCTTCCTCGATACCACAGTGGTGGACTATAACATATTTAAAATGTTTTACTGTGATAGATGATATTACTATCAAGTTTTAGATTAGGCTGTAAAAGAGCAATTTTTTTTTCTACCATAGAATGTACGCTATAATTCATGCAGTGTGTTAATCTGTTAATGAAGAATTACACACACATATATTGACTTAATTTGAAGATTGTGTACACTGATCAGTAGGGCAAGGCATTTAACAACCTATAAATTTGTAAAAAAATCAAAATAAAAAATGCATTTATGGCCTAAAAAATACAAAAAAATGACCAATAAAATAAAAAAAAGGACGAATAAGAAGTTAAGATTTACCAATAAAAATACTATTTATTAGATTAAGTATTCACTTGATTACTGAATTACATAAAATTTAACTTAACATCAAAATATTAAAAGAAAAGTATTTAAAAATACATAATAGAGTACCTTTTATTGCAGAAAATCCATTTCAACTACACAGTGCACTTTTACAGCAATTTTGAATTGCAGTTAACAATAAGAATAAGGGTAGAAGCTAGCATAAGCTCTAAGAAATTGAATAAAATTCCTAGAAGTGGGCAAGTTCATTATGCACATACCTTAAAAAATAGGGGTAGTACTTAGCAAAACAACTACTTAATTCCAAGAAATTATATTGACAAGGAAAAATACTGAATTATAATAAAAATCTTAAATCAAATACAAATAATGTCACAGCCTTCTGGAAAAGTGTAAAAAATGCTCAAAATGACCTAAAAATTGCCAAAAAATAACCTATTCCTAAAAAATTTAAGAAAATGCAAAAAAATGCCCTAACGAATTGCTTTTATTTAATCCGTCTTTTAATGCCGTACATTTTCATATATGCAAGCAATGTTTCAACCTTCATAAGAAAAAAGGTACAAAATCATTAATTGCCTTGCCCTACTGATCAGTGTAACATTATGCCAACCCACAGAGTAATACAGAGCTGAAAGTGGGCAAGTTTTGCATGTATACCACAAGTGGCGCTAGTGTAAAACTAACTGCTGACACCTAAAATTTTTCGATGGTACTTATATGAAATTCGGGGCACGCCATAGCATAGTGGTTAAGGCCTGTAGTGGGATCACTTTAGTTTAATATGAAATTCAGCACCATCTGGTGGTAAAATTATGAATTATAATTATATAACACCATCTTGTGAATAATTATGGAATTATTTGTACCCAGCCTCTCAGACCTCAAGATTTTTTTTTCATAATTTTTCTTTTAATTTAAATTTTAACAGATGGGAAGAATGGAAATAAATAAAACATGTTAATTTATTTTCATTTATTAAAATTTAAAAACTTGCATTATGAGCTCTTTTAAATATGTAGAATTAACCTACCCCATTATTCTCACATACATATTTTATATAATATGTATTATGTTGAATACAATATTTATTACAGAACCTTAGCCATGTCGTACATCTGAAATCTATTATAAAGTACTCACATTTTTTAAATGTTTATTAGAAATGGATGTACACCAACATCATTCTTCCTAACCTAACAAATCTTAGAATTTTATCACTTCTAGTAGGTTTATCTTTGAAAACAGATTCACATTAAAAACGTAAACAAGTTTGAATTTACTTATGAATTAAGAGTAAAATAAAATCTAAGTAATGATTTTTAATGTATATTTAAATTAATATTGGGAAGTAAACATTATGAGGTTATATCATTAATAGTGAGTGGAGAACATATTTTTAATGACTCACCTCATATATTTTCAAATTTCTTTGATACCGGCAGTTTCAGACAATATCTTGTCCCTCTTTAGTCATGGCTTCCACTGATGAAATTCATCTATCGCAATAAAACTTTCGACAATATATAATTTTTACAGTACTTTCAACATAGAACAAAAGGATGGCAGTTAAAAATATCAACTTACAAAATGGTCAATTTCCCATAATCCCGAGTGAATACGTCGTGTGCCTTGCATTTGTTTTATTTAGTTACATATTCTGTTACTACAAAATAAAAAGTGCTACCATTGTAGTTTGCTCATTGTAGTTCATTGTAAATTTTTAGGTGTCACTGTATGCAGTTTCTTCTCTGTATGTTTAATACTCTGTGATGCCAACCTTAGGCTTCAAGGCCAGGGTAATTTTAATATCATTGTAATGTTGACCCTTAGTTAAGTCTGTACAGTCTGAGGGGAAACATGTGAAAAGTTTTGAGGGACAGTTAAACAGATATGAGATTCCATTAATTACTCAAGATATTTATGTAATAGTCATCCCTTTCACTCCTCCAAAACATTGATTGATTAGAGGAAATGGCACTGTGGTACTGCAGAAGAGAAGGATGGAAAGTTCATTCCTCACCAAAAATTCCTAGTGTATTTTCCTCATACAGACCTAACTTAGTTGAATAGCATGCACACATATGCTCTCTCTTTAATTTGTATGAACATGATATAGGGTAGCCCGGGGCTCTTTCGCACATTTCAAATTAAAAGTTATATAACCTTCGGGAAAAATTTTTCAAGGAAAATAAAATATACATTTATTATTACTGAGATATCAATAAATGTATACACAGTATTTAAAAACTTATAAGTGTTAACACTAATAAACAAGAAATATAAATCTGACACACGACGTGGCTTAACATTATGATTAAGGTAGAATATTTTTATCACTCACCTCATATTGTTCTTCTTATTTGATTATAAACTAGTTTCGGAACATAGTTTCTGTTCCATCCTCAGTATCGTCACGACCGTTGTTCTGTCGTCTTGAAGAGCTGTCCTTCTCTCCTTCCATTGGCTGACTGAAAAACCTCGAAACCAGGTCATTCTCACCAGGAATTTCAAAGTTAACATTATGAACTTAAGCTGGGGTATTTCGCACAGACAGGGGGCTATTCCGTCCACATCTTAACATTACAAACATTTACCGAACGTGAATTGTTTCTTGCCAAAGACACCTCATGAGACCATTTTAAACATTTCTGACATCTGATCCACTCTCCCATACATTTTGACTTTTCTGTAACACAACAAAAAAAGAACATGGTACATCATCTTCCTCCACATTCACTGTTGGCTGAAGTGGAAGTGGATCGTCTTCATATGATGAGGAATGTGTGTTTTTTTTATTTGCATGCCTTCTTCAATCCACTTTGTGTAAGTCCCTTTAGATTTATATTGTGAATCGTCTGTAACATTTTAATAAATAACTTCTGATAGTTCACTCACATTTTTATGAAAGAATAATATCTTAAGAAGTGTACGGAATAGCCCCTGTTATTCTGTGTGAAATAGCCCTGATTTACTACGTTATAATAAAGCTGTATAATTTCATAACCACTTATAATTTCTAAATTTAATTAACTGATCTGATAATTGCAAACATTTACTATAAATTGGCACAGTAATTATTGATTTACATCAATCTATATGAAAATTATAGCTTAAACAGTGAGATGTATAAACTATTCAAGCAGGTATATGGCTCAAATAATACATACCGTGGTTGACAAAAGCTTCTCTTACAGCAATACAGAACTTTTTTTCTGAAACAAACAGATGACGAGTGAATACCAGACAGACAGGGGTTGAAAAAAAGTGGTCATTTGTCCTTGAAAATTCCAAAGGTTTCCAGGAAGACACAAAATACTTAAAGTATGCGGAAAAAAACATGTGCGAAAAAGCCCCCAGGGTACCCTATCTGCATATGATATCTGAATGAAATTAAATTTTCTTTATTGAAATGAAGACCATTGCCTGCCATTTTTAAGCATGATATTTCCATCTGGCATGTGCCTATTCAAATTTTATGTGACTCCCTGAACTGTTGATGTATTATCCCAATTTCATCATCATGTTCTCCAGTTGAATAATATGTATGTGAGTGTCTAATCCCTGGTCTTAGATCTATTAGTGAAGACAGAACAGGCAATCAATGCCTAAACCAGGAAGTGAAGAAGCAGTGTCTAATTCCAAAAATGCATTACTTTGAAATGTTAATTTATATTATCCTTGAGGTACCATGATACTTCTATTATAAATAAAATTTTCTTCCATTTATATATACATATATATAAATAATTTATTAAAACCTTATGCTTGGTTGAAATGTCACTTCTTCAATGCAAATAATGGAGGAGAGTGAGATTGTGATTAAAAATTGAACTTTTCTAGGAAAAATCACTGTGAGGTTTAATCACAAGATTTAATTATAATTATATTTGAGTTGTGTTTTTGACTTATCTCATATTTCTTGATCTTTTATGCAGACCTAGGTTTTGTCACTAACCTCGCTACATTCTCGATGCCACACAATTTAATTAACACAAGATTTAAATTAAAATTCTTTATTCCTCACCTCATATCCAGTCTTCTAATTAAACCGGTATCTAAATCTAGCTAGTTGTATCTTCAGTTATATCATCGGTTGAGATATTATTGACAATGAAACAACCTAGGTTTTGAAACCGGTTAAATTAGAAGCCTGTATATGAGGTGGGGTATAAAGAATTTTAATTTAAATCTTGTGATTAAAAAGTTTAATTGAGTGTGTTAGACGTTCTTTCTACAAAGACACGGTTCCTTAGAACATTGCTTGTTTATTTAAATTTAGAATTCATCTGTAGCTAACTAAAGACCAACCAATTCACAATGTTCCATTTAGAGCAGCTATTAGATAAATAAAACAAATTGTAGACTGTAATACTTTCAAAATCAACTGAATTTATTACAGATGAGAAAGAAATTAACATTTTTTATACATAAGTAATGAGTGTCGTTTATAGGAATACATATGGACACATGTCAATGCACATCCTTGGATTTATTCTCATTGGTTATAGCACTAAAGTCTATAAGAAAGCACACTTGGTTCATTAGCGTAATGAGCTGTTACATATGGAATTATTTAGGATTTCCCTCAGTAGAATTCTATCACTAGGCATCAGCTTGCCTTCTTCATCTTCCCGCTTACAAGATATCTTCTTGCATTCAATTATATTATTATTTCCATTGTGAAATACTCTCACTAGGCAGTTTTGTGGCTCATTATCTTGATGATTCAAGATGTCTTCACGCATTCATATGATCCGTCGTTCTAAAATAACTCTATGTATAAAATAGCCAAAGCCGAATCAGCCAATAACAACATTATAATTATATGACGTCACATCATTCTGAAGATTTTGTTATTAACACGTGAAATACAATTGTGGAGATGTAGCAGTACATCGGTAACAGTTGTTTCAAAAGAATTCCATTAAATGGTAGCAGAATGGAATTATAGTGGTAAATTAACTTTTTAGGAATTAACACTATGTGGTATTATTTATTTAAGTAGAATTTTATCACCTCACCTCATACTCTTCTTCTTCTTAGATCGGTTTCGGGTCCTTCTCAGGTTCTATCCTCAGTATTTTCACAACTGTTATGTTAATAATTAAATGAATCGTGATTTTTTCTTACCTCATACATCTATGTTTCTTTAAACACAGCACTGCAGTATCGGCGACACTTTGTCGTCATCGTCAGCTGTTTTCACGACTCAACACTGCAGTATCGGTGACACTTTGTCGTCATTGTCAGCTGTTTTCACGACTGTCAATTTTTTCTCCTTTTTGCCGGTAATTATCTAGACTGCCATCTGGTGTTCTTTTGAAGGAATTCCTCTTCAAACTGCCATCTGGTGTTATTTTGAATGAATCATTTCCTAAACTGCTATCTGTTGTATTTTTGAAGAACTTTGTAATCAAACTTGGTTCTTCCGGAATCTCAAAGTTCATAGTTCTAGTATGGTTTTTTGAATATATATTTTTTCCCAAACTGTTAAATCCAAAGGTTTTGATAGATTTTTTAAAAGTTTTGCTTCTTTTTCAATCCTATGATGCTCTAATAAACTATGTTCCCAAATTTAATATATAAAAAAACTGTTATGTTGTCTTGAAGAGCCGCCTAATAGGTCAAGAAAATACTGAGGATGGAACCGAAGAAGGTCCCAAAACTAGTCTAAGAAGAAGAAGAGAATATGAAGTGAGGTGATAAAATTTTACTTAAATAGTGATAAATGTTTGAAATTCTCTCACAAGATGGAGCAGCAGTCCATCCAGAGAGAAACAAAGAATTAAAACACCTTCCTAAAAGAGATAGAATTGATAAAAAAAGCAGGACATCATAAATGAGGACTCATTAACATTTGTAAGAGCAAGTTAATTATTAGTGTTATTATGTTTAGTTTTTATGTAAGTCTACCAGTCTTTTGTGACTTATTTTTATTTTTTATTTATTTTATTGTTTTTGAATAGATGGAAATTGAAATAGTAAATTTGAAATTGTATGCAACTTATTGGTGTCACTTACTAATAAATAATAATTATTAATTGAATTTAGTATGGATAATATAATTTTCTTCATATTATATCTCTCTTCATTTTATTCATTTAGTTTCTTTGTAACATCATTAAGAATTGATGCATTACATTATTTTAATGTATTATACTTTTATTAAATAGTCATGATCATGAATATACTATAGTTGGTATAAATTATTTTTTTCAATTTTACTGTTTCAAAAATTGCATGTGAACTGTTCATATATATCAGTCATGTTACCCTATTTATTCTCTTTTGTATTATCCGAAACAAATGAAGAATACAGGGAAAGAACCAGGTTATATTGGGAAAAAAAAAATGCATAGACTCTATCCAAGTGAGCTACCTAGGCCTCCAATCTAAACGCATACTTTTCTCTTCTACATAGTTAATGAAAAATACTCATTTAGATTGGAGACCTAGGTAGCTCACTTGAATAGAGCACTGATATAAAGAGTCAAAGGTCCTGGGTTCAAACCCCAGTCTAGGCATATATTTTTCTTTTCAAATATAATTGTAGAAGAGAAAAAATACGCATTTAGATTGGAGGCCTAGGTAGCTCACTTGGATAGAGCTTTGACATAGAGAGTCAAAGGTCCTGGGTTTAAACCCCAGTCTAGGCATATATTTTTCTTTTCAAATATAATTTGTCCATCATTAAGATGTTTAAAAATGAATAATATGAACATTACCAGGTCGGTCACTTTTTCCTTGAAATCTAGAAAACATATTTTCAGTTTACAACACCCACACCTCCTTATCTATATGGGAAAATTTGGAGGTAAATGAATTCATGACTACCGTAAACTGTATCTTTTACTGTTTGAAACTTCTAAATAATAGTGGTTTCCATGGAGAATCTAATATCATCTCAAACTCCATTTTGACAAAAAATGACATGCCTGGTTTTTTTCCCTGTACCCTTCAAATGCAATTTTTGTATTTTTTTTAAATTAATGACTTACAATTTATTTACTAAATGATTAATGTGAAATGTATGATTTTTTAAAATTCTATTACATAGGAAATTAATATGTAAAAGGAAAAGAATATGAATTTCTTTAAAAGTAGGATTTCAGAAAAAAATTGTGAATCTTATTGTTAGAAAATTATGATATAGAATCATCAGTTCCTTCTAATAGTTTGTAAGAATTCCTTGCTAAATAATGCTAAATTGAAATATAATTAGGAAATGTGATTTGGTTTAAAATATTACTGATACCTTCCATAATGAGCAACCAGTGGCGTGCATTCAACCCCAGCACTTTTGGGGTAATTAGTATATTAATAATTTTGTATTAAAATAAAATAATCTGTTTGCCTAATTTCATTCAAATCAATTATGCATGAAGATTAAAATTCAAAATTCCTGCCATGCCAGCAGACATTTATCACATTTGGTTTGACGGAGTCTTCTGCATATTCACATTATCTCCATAGAGGTACACATAGAGTGTTTCCTCTATATTATCCCCACTAACACCAGCTATTGCACTACAGATGAATCAGCACAAGTGCAATACAATATATTTCGATTTGTGCCTGCTAAATCCAGCAATAACCCACTCTAGACTAGATGAATCTTTTTTTTTAATTCCATTGATTTCTTATTGAATACCAGCTAACTGGACCCAATCAACGTCACAACTCGAATAAGTATACACAACATCAAATGACATTTCGACCTATCGATTCATGAAACTTTCATTTGACCAAGAAACATGACTGGCTGATTTGGGAAGCACCAATTCCTCAGTAATAGAATTTTTCAAAATAACATTTTTTAAATTTATGCTAGTTATATTTTTATAAAATACCAAAAAAATAAAATAAATAAAATTATACGGTATGTTTTGTCAGCTATAGCAACCTGTTAATTCAAGAAGTTTGATTTATATTATATAACTCAGTAACAACAATTGAATTATTATTTTTATTTTATCTAATGGCCTTCAAACATTGACATAACGTCATTTGTTCATGTGATTCATAATCATGCTTCTGGCTTCCCAATATTTTCCGGTCTCAGTTGTACTGCGAAGAGCCGGGCAGCACATTAATTGTTCCCTGTCCATATCTTCATCCAGATTACAGAGATTGCAGGTGGGTGCTTGAAGTATTCCAAAGCGAGACAGATGTTTGGCAAGAATATCGTGTCCAGTTTGGAGGCCGAACGTCGCAACAGCCTCTTGTCTTGGCCGGTCAGGTATGTTATATATGGAAGTCTTCCAGGGCTTTGTTGCATTGTTTGTTTCTAACTTCATGAGATATTGTTTCTTCATCTGCTCCTTTATGTAGAGTTTAGAGGAATGGTATGATGTCTCTGATTTGAAGCAGTTGGGTAGCATGGCGGCTTTCTTTGCTAATGTATCTGCTTGTTCATTGCCGAAAATATGACAACGCCCAGGGATCCATTGCAATACAACTTTATTTTTTGCTAATTTCATGAACATGTATATATTATTTGTGGAAAGCTATAGTTGAATCTAATATCGGCATTGAGCTCGTTCAAATGCATTATTAATACGTTTTTACAAGTTTTAAAGTGTTACTGATAAATGTGTTTTGTCGATTTAGTAAAAATGGATGTGAGCGACCGTATAATTTATAATTTACATATGAGACCATTTTTGTGCAGACCTTTCAGCGAGAAAAATTACCTTGTCGTATAACAAGATAGGCCAACTCTAGATTTACCAGATCTAAAGAAAAAAAAAATTACAAGGCATTTTAGTATTACTGTATGTGTTGCTTATATTAAATATGAAGGGCTTAGGGCAATAACATGATAAACCACATATTGTTCTTTGTGAGATATAAGGATTTTAATGTTTAAAAAATTATAAATACTAATTGGGCAGTATTGTTGTTAATACATTGTGTGTCTGTATGTTTTAGCTCATCACTAGCGCACTTACAAATGATTTTATGAACATTTCAGTATATTTATTTGCTATCATTGTAATAAATGACATTTCTTAACAGAATGTGGCTTATCATGTTACTGCCCTAAGCCCTGCACATACTGAATGTACATGCATGAGTATGAAGTTCACAATTTTTTTATATGTTGTACTATTATGAAAGATTTATAGAAATGCATTTACAGTAACAAATGTTCATACATACTATTTATGTTCTTCTTGTAAGCCCATGTTTCCCTTAACAGAGATTTAGGCATTCTCTCCCTACAGGGAAGAATTTGAATCATACTAATTTAGTTATACTTGTTTTGTATAGATGTCATTTGAGTGGTCCGTCGTCAGCGTTCCACCTCATACTGACATCTAGGAAACAAAGGTAGTACTAGGACGGGAAAATTCGGTAAATTTTGCTTAGAGGCCTTTTCATTCAAGCTTAAGGATCTTTTACGAGCCTGAAAATCTTCAGACTCAGGACCCATGGCTTAAAGTCCCTCCCGGAGGACTTGCTCCTTGGATTTTTCCATCCTAAAAATAATCCATTGACCCCAGCCGGGTTTGAACCCTTGACCCTCAGGACCAGAGGCAAGGAGCATAACCACTAGTCCACCACGGCTATTTATAAACTAAATAATTTGGAATAAAGTTATTATAAACTATAATTCATATTTTCGTCATACAGCTGGGATAGTTGCTCTGACCACTGCACTCCACTGTGAGCAACACAGCTAAAAAGTTATATTTTAGAAGTTTAAAATTGTATAAATACACAAAACAAGAAAAAAGAACACTTAAAAAAAAGGACAAAACAGAACACTTGTATGATTTATACAAAAGTCCAGTAATGTATAATTATTGTATGAGGGTCATTTCAAAATTAATGTACAGGTTGGCAGTACTGCGGATTGGGTGATGCAGTGTTAGTGAAAATGACGTATGTTGTAGTTGGAGACTTGAGAAAAAAATATGTGTATTCATTGTATTAATAGTGTACTCTTTATATTTGTATAACGAGAGCTGAAAATGAAGCCTGTAGGTTTGTCATGTACTGTGACTATTTTAGATCAAAACTTTATGGGGCAAAAATCCCAGAGAAATCCACAGTGCTTTGAGTGAAGTTTGTGGTGAGTTCACAGTGGACTGTAGTAAAGTTTCTAATTGAGCTCATCGTTTTCATGGTGGTTATGTAAGCATAGACAATGACCCAAGACCAGGAAGGCCGAGAACATCAACAGATGAAAGAAATATGAAGCTTGTGACAGATGTTGTTGAAGAAATCTTCGGTCAACATACGAAGAACTTTTTAGAGCCACCATACTTCCATCATCATCAGTATTCAATATTTTGACTAATGATTTAAAGAAGAGAAACCTTTTTGCACAGTGGGTTCCCCACTGCTTAACTGGAAAAAACAAAACAGAAATATCTGGACATTGCAATCTTGCTGAAAGAAAGATTCAACATTGAAGGTCAAGCATTCTTAGGTCGAATTGTCGTTATTGATGAAATGTGGACTTTGAACTGGATTTGAAATCACAGTCCAATGAGTGGAGAGATAAAGGTTCCCTTCAGCAAAAAAAAAAAAAAAATTGATGAGCTCAATGAAAGGTCAAGGAAATGATGATCATAGCTTAAGATCTCAATTGAGTCATCATGTCACATAGAGTTTCATGTGGAAAAAGTGTCACTGGAGTTTATTATTGTGCTCTCATGAAAAAACTTTGCAGGAAAACGTACAAGATCCAACCTAGTTGCTCGTGGATGGTCTACTCATTCTCCATGGCAATGCTCGCTCAAATATTGCAGATGCTGTAACAAAAAAAAACTTTGCGATTATGGACAGGAAGTGTTACCTCATGCACCCTGCAGTCCAGACATGTTTGATTTATTCCCAAAGTTAATAGAACCTATCTGTGTGTGATTTTTTCTTCTCTAGAAGAACTTTCTATTGATGTTACCTGAGTTATTCTACATGTGAATAAAAGTGGTGTCATGGATGGAATGTGAGGGTCACTCAGAAAGTTTCCAGACTCGAGTAATCTGTTTGAGATAAGATTAAGCTGGATATACCATGCAATAGCCCATACTTTTATCTGTATTTACACATAATTTTCTCTCTTAACAGTGGGGGTTGAAACAAAGTGGGATGTCAGTAACTCATCGTCTCACAATGGAGCTGCAATGTTAACATTTTCATTCCATGATTTATTATTATTATTTTAAAATCGGGTTACATCAGGAACAAAGTCTTGAGAGATTTAGCAGGCTTTCGGGAACCTTGCTCTCTCCCATACAACAGTTTTCAGTTGGTTTGCAGAATTTAAGAGGGGGCAAACTTTCCTCAAAGACGAAGAGAGAAGTGGAAGATCCTCAATGGCAGTTACTGAGGAAAACATTACCGCTGTGGAGAAAATGATGCAAGAAGATCCACAAGTAACATACAAGGATATTAAGGCAACCCTTCATATAGGATCGGGCAGTGTTATAAAAATTTGCACAATTTTTTAAGGTTGAGGAAAATTTATTCTCGCTGGGTGCCCCATAATTTAAAGGGAGGGCAATAGGTAGCTCATGTGGAATGGTGCTATAAACTGCTGCAAAGATACAATAACAGGAACTCTTGCCATGTTTCTCAGATTGTAACAGGTGACGAAACATGGATATACCAGTACAAACCAGAAACAAAGCGACAGTCATCAATCTGGGTCTTTCTAGATAACACACCTCCGACCAAGTTCAAGAAGGCTAGGAGTGTAGGGAAAAAAATGGTAGTGACATTCTTTTCCATTAGTGGTCATGTGGCAACAATTCCTTTTGAGGGTCGTAGGACAGTTAATGCAGAGTGGTATACGACAGTTTGTCTCCTGGAAGTTTTTCGAAGAGTGTGTGAAAAGCGACTGAGAACTGAATTTACGGACATCAAACTGCACCATGACAATGCCTCTGCCCACACAGCCAATGTCAGAATTAATTTTTTAGAGAGTACTCTTGTGAAACTTATGACTCATCCTCCTGAGCTAGCACCTTGCAACTTCTTCCTGTTCCCTTCCATGAAAAACCAACTGCATGGAAAGTGGTTTGCAAGCCCGGAAGATGCTGTCATTGCATATAGAGAGGAGCTTAATACAATCGAGGACATTGATGGCATCAGTGCTCCCAGTCTTGGTTCCAAAGGATGTCCAGGTGTATAGAGGCTGAGGGAGAGTACTTTGAGAAGATGTATGGTAAGTTTTAGATTATCTCTAAAATTTTGCCAGTATCCGGAAACTTTCTCAATTAACTTCGTAATAACACTTTTCAAACATTGGGATGCTGTTATTAAGAAGCAGGGAGACTATACTGAAGGATTGTGAACAGATAATCTCAAAGACATAAATGTATTTGTAAAAAAAAATATTGTGCTCATTACTTTGAAATGGTCCTCGTATAATTATTTTAAACATAAGATTGAAATGTTTATGATTACAGTTATACAATATCCGAATTATCATTGTATTGAATGAAGAAATTGAATGAATTGCAGAACTGAAATCTGAACCATGACTGTGGTGTTTCAATTTTTTATTGTATCTTTAACTTCTAAAAAATGAAAAATTGAAACACTGGGATCGGTTGTGGTTTAAACTTTATTTTTTGCAATGCACTCATGATGTCTTTTGGTTTATCTTCTATCAATATTGCCTCATAAACATCAATAGGCCTACATGAAGTATCAAAGTGATCTTGGTTAGAATTTCTATTTTCGCAGTCTTGATGTTTAAATAGTTATTTATGGTCAAAACAGGATATTCATCATCATCATCAAACATTTATGGATCAGGCCATTTTGATAGGATCACAATCTGCAAAAAGGGACCCATTCACTTCAGGTTTAAATGCTCAACGTATTTCCCCAGAAACCGGATTTATGTTACCGTAAATTATATTGTCTATTTTCAGACATTTAAAACAAACAAAAGATAATGGTATTTGAGATCACATAAAGGGTCAAGGCCAAAATATATACCTCTACTATTCATAAATGTTAACAAAAGATTTACCCTACCAAGGGATGTACAAAATATTGCAAAATGTATAACAGCAGAGTTAAAACGAATGTACCTCGTCTTTTGAGGCGAATGGGTTAAACATCCTGTTGTTGGTTGCGTTGGTCTAGTGGTTATGTTCCATTCCTCTAGTCCTGCTAGTTCTAATCCGGCTGGGCTGATGGATTTTTAGAAGGGACTTTAAGCCATGGGTTTTAAGTCTGAAGATTTTTGGGCTCATAAAAAACCTCAAATCTAATTTAGTGCCTCTGCGCAAAATTTAACTGACTTTCCCCATTCAATCAATACTTAGTTCTCTACTAGATGTCTCATTGAGGCATGTCACTCACTAACAACTAAAGGGAAATTGCAGTAACTAAATAAACCTTGGTCAAAAATCTCCCATTAGGGATGCATGGGGTATTTAGGCAAACATCCTGTAACATTCTGCCAGGAATATAAGTAGTATCTTCTACTTTATCATTTCTTCAGACCTAGTGGCCTGTTATGATCTCACTTTGTTTTATTAAATAACCAGAGGATGGTAATATAGTAACTAGCATATTATTCTTTCCTAGGTACTGTATGCACTTGTAATTTTCCCTTTAGTTCTACTTTTTTTTTAGATATTATTTAAACTGATTCAAGTTTTAAAATGTCAACAACTTTATTTCCCCACACATTTAGAACATCCCACAGACCTTCTTTAAACCTCATTTTATTGGCAGATGTTTGGTGTTTGTCACATTTTCATGCAGTTCAAACTTCACTACTACCGGTATATCTGAGAATTAGACTTGCCATGATTTGACTTTAATTCTATTGTGTTTTTTTAACTAAAAATTGTTTAAAAATACTGTTAATTACATTCTTATTTAATTTTGCTTATATATATATATATATATATTTTTTTTTTCTGATTTAACTCAAATGGTATCATAAATATTTAAAACTAGAAACTTGTTGAACAGGTTTGTTATGATTACAGATGTTGCTTATAAATTGAATTGGTCGTTTTTTTCTTCTCACCTCATAAAGCTCTGCGTTTTCCTGGTACCAGTTTGAAAGGCCTTCGCCTTCATCATCAGCCAAAACTCTGACTGTTGAAATTCTGCCATTACCATCATCTTCCAAATTGCATCTGGGCCGATTTTATGAACTTGGAGATTAAATTTTGGTCGTTGGGAACTTCAAAATCCATGGTTCTATATTTGTTCTTCTGAATGTATATCTTTTTCTAAATTGTTAATTCCAAAGACTTCTCTGAATGTTTCAAAAGTTTAGTTTCTCTTCCAATTATGCTATTCTGTAGCAAACTCTGAGCTGAGTTTGCCGAATTTTTTATTTTACCATTTTTAAAATTTCTTTTCTACGACCCTCTAAATTCCTTTTAATTTTCCCTATAAATATTTTCTTACAGCCATTACAACTAATTTGATAAATTCTTGATTTCTTACTATCTGGGACATTAACTTTGATTAGTTATTAGAAGTTTAACCCAGACTACATTTGTTGTTAATTGGTGCCAATGTAATATTGAATTTGTTAATTTTTTTTTAATTTCCTATGTGTTCCAGGATGGTAAATAGTTTTCTTGAATTGTTTCTGTTCCTTGGAATCAGATTGTAGTATGATGTATTCTTTTAGTATTTTTTTTTTAATTTCTTTAACTTATTTATTATCTTCTTTCCAAAACCATTTAATCTAGCTATGTTTAAAGTTTGATTGTATTCTATTTTTAAATTTTCTTCACTTAATGAAATGTTTGTTAATCTGTATACAGAGTATAACAAAACTGAACGGCAAAATTTCAGGAATGAATTCCTCGTATTGAGAGAAAAAAAAAGTCTAGTATAATATGTGTCTGGAAATTTATAATTAGAGAGTTATTCAAACTTTTATGAATATTAGTGAACTACTGAAAATAGACATAATACATTCTCAGCACACTGTAAACCACTGAAAACATACTTATTTCTATCACACTGTAAATAAGGAAACATGTTGCGAATAAAATTGTTTTCTACCTGAATACTTGTTAGAACCTGCAAATGATTTCCCGTAAAGTTTAGATTACTTAGCCGTATCTGACCGGTTTGTCCGAAGTCTGTTTTCAGTGGTTTACAGTGTGCTGAGAAAGTGAGTTTTATGTCTGTTTTCAGTGGTTTACTAACATTCATAAAAGTTCGAATAACTCTTAGTCCAAGAGCTGACGACACATTTTAGAGAAGGTGTTTTGCCCACGTTGAAATAATAAAAAAACAGTGCTATTATGATGGGTGCATCTGGAATGGTGAGTCAGGTAGAGGTCTTGCTGTTATTTTGCTATTGTGCAGCCTATTACATTTGCAAAAATATAAACCCAAATAATATATTTTGGGCAATTTTATTTTTTTATTTGTTATTTTAGTAGCTATATATTCCAGAAATAATACTCCCAGACTATATTTTGAGTTTTAAAGTATGATCTGATCCCTCCTAATTTATTTAATTAATATACCCAAAAAATATACTTTGGGCATTCTAAAATGTTTATGGCATTTTTAATAATCAATTTTAAAAATTACATATTAATCGCTAGACGATTTGAACGGTTTTTAACAACCCCCTGACGTCTGCTGGCAGCTGGTGTGGCTCCTGGCTCCTTGGGCTGTGATTGGTCGCTCTAAGATCACGTGACCACTGTTTACCGCGTAACACGAACACAGCATACACAACAGAGTATTTTGGAGTAGTTAATTTTTCAATAAAAAAAAACAAGTATTTTATAAACTCAGTTTTTTTCTCTGATAACGTCTTATTAAATTTCATGCGAAAGATAGACTTGCTAAACGAAGCATTATCTGAGGTATCTGTGGTACGACCTTAAATATTTTTTTACACTAAATGTTTATTAAAATAATATCTAGGATTCATCTATATTACTGTTTACGAAAGTATTAATTTACTCATAGTTTAAATAAATTTATAAAGGTGATGAATTTATATTATTTTTCCTCTTCACTTCTTTCCAACGATTCATCCTCTGATAGTTCGTCTTCGCTATCTGAGAGGTCGTTTTCGCAGTCCGGTAAGTCATCTTCAACGTCTTGGGTTGCTTCATTGTCCTCGGTTATGAAAAATACTCTTGTGTATGCTGAGTTCGAGTTACGCGGTAAACAGTGGTCACGTGGTCTTACTGCGACCAATCACAGCCCGAGGAGCCAGTGGCTTAGCCAGCAGCCGGCAGACGTCAGGGGGTTGTTAAAAACCGTTCAAATCGTCTGGCGATTAACATGTATTTATAAAATTGATTATTAAATATGCCATAACAATTTTAGAATTCCCAAAGTACATTTTTTTGGGTATATTAATTAAATAAATTCGCAGGGGTCAGGTCATACCAAAACTCAAAATATAGTCTGGGAGTATTATTTGTGGATTATATAGCTACTAAAATAACAAATAAAAAATTTAAATTGCCCAAAATATATTATTTGGGTTTATTTTTTTGCAAATGTAATGGTCTGCGCAATAGCGAAATAACCGCAAGACCTCTACCTGACACCATTCCAGATGCACCCATCGTAATAGCACTGTTTTTTTTATTGTTTCAACGTGGGCAAAACACCTTCTCTAAAATGTGTCGTCAGCTCTTGGACTATCTGTAATTATACATTTCCAGATCCACGTTTTACTGCACTTTTTTTCTTCTCTTAATATGAGGAACTCATTTCTGAATTTTTGCCCGTTAAGTTTTGTTATTCTCTGTATTTATGTTTCCTGACATCTGTAAGGAAATAAAAATAAACGAATTAGTCTTGGTTAAGTAAATCCAGCAAGGGAGACTATTGTCCCATGTAGGGACATATGAGTACAGACAGGTAGACGAAAATAATCTAAAAGTTTAAATAAGGTACTTGTGAGCAAAATTAGCGCACTTTAACACTCAGAATATATTTGAGATGTATACGATATTGTTTCCTCAACAGTGTTTAGATGAGCGTCCGTTTTTATGGTATTTTAGCAGTATTATATCTAAATCAATTTAATAAAGTGCGATCAGTATGGCATTGGACAGCAGACGCGGAGATTTCATTATCACTGCTGGCGCACTCGCGGCGGGGAACGGACAGCGTAGGATCACCGTGTCCAATGCTATACTGATCGCACTGTAGAAGAGTGCATGAATCTAAATCATTTGACTAGTAGAAAAGTCTGTATTTATTTATCACTAGCTAATACCCGGCATGCGCTGCAATGCCTAAATGAATGAAACGTGTTTTTGTGTTTAGTTGAATAAGTAAAAAGAAAAATAATCATAAACGTATATCGTAATTAGTTTTAGATACCCCGTGTTGATTACCGACGTTGCCCGGGAATGTTATTAACTCGATCTTCATGTCATAAATGAAGTGAAAGACAAAAATGGTTATTGTGAGTTATCCGTAAAAGAATACCCGCTGTGCGCTTCTACGCTTGCCCGGGAATTTACTCATCCCGATCTTGGCGTCAATGAGCTGAAAGATAAAATGGTTTTTGTGAGTTATCCGTAAAATAACTCCTGGCGTGACAGGCCTAGAAGCCCCTTAGCCTACCAGCCGGCCTCACATCCACATGTGTCAATCACAGAGGTATATGATCGTCTAGCCAGTGTAGGGGTGACATGTGGTTAGCATGTCGAGTCCCCAGCCGTTATAGCTGGTTTTTTCAACCTGGATCCGCTACTTATTTTAGCTACCCAAATGCCTCACGATGCTCGGTGGGCACCGGTCCCATACTGGCCGAAATACCATGAGAAAATTTCTTCGAGACTCAACCAGCGCGAGTTCCGTAGCTCTGCGCCAAGGCTTCTTGCCTTAATCACTCGGCTATGGCGTATATGTATATCGTAATTATTTTTACCGGCGTTGCTCTGGAATCTTATTAACTCGACCTTCATGTCATAAATGGACTGAAAGACAAAAATGGTTATTGTGAGTTATTCGTAAAAGAATACCAGCTGTGCGCTGCTACGCTTGCCCGGGAATTTACTCATCCCGATCTTCTTGGCGTCAATGAGCTGAAAGACAAAATGGTTTTTGTGAGTTATCCGTAAAATATAGACATATGTTCTCGCGGACTTTGTATTTTTTTTAGATAAGTTACTCAATTCTGTGTACATTAATTTGATGTATTAGTTATGGTTTAGGCCACGTAAGCCATTTAAGCGTCCAATAATCGACATTTAGTGCACAGTGCCTTTTTTTTAAACCCCGGCTCTATAGTACGTAGGGCAATGTGTTATAGGGCCTATACGTTAGTAGTCCCAGAAAAAATCTTTAAATTATAGAAAAAAAAATCATTTCAAATGGCTCAAGTAATTTTTGAGTCCATAAAGGACAAATATACAGACAGACTGACACTCATTTTTACACGCTTTATATTAGCTTGACCTGTATCTATCTATGTAACGGAATCTTTAAACGCGATTTTCACCCACTTAAAATCATTAGATAGATTTGAAACTTTGTATACTTGTAGAGGACTCGTGACAATACAATAATTTCATATTTATTTTCTAAAATCGTGGCCATAATCATCAGAAAATCAAAAAAAGTGTTTTTGTATCAATGTAACGGAATCTTTCAACGCGATTTTCACCCACTTAGAAACATTGGATCGACTTGAAACTTTATATACTAGTAGAGGACCCGTGACAATACAATAATTTCATATTTATTTTCTAAAATCCTGGCCATAATCATCAGAAAATCAAAAAAAGTGTTTTTGTATCAATGTAACGGAATCTTTCAACGCGATTTTCACCCACTTAGAAATATTGGATCGACTTGAAACTTTGTATACGTGTAGAGGACCCGTGACAATACAATAATTTCATATTTTATTTCTAAAATCTTGGCCAGAATCATCCGAAAATTAAAAAAAAAAAATGAAAACTGCTATAATAATTTTACCATCAAAAGCGTGGGGTGCCCTATATCAATTAATATATTTGATAATAAACAGATATTGGTAAAAGTAAGCTCTCTAAGAAGAAAATGTAAAAATCATAAAAAGCACCCCACGCTTTTGATGGTAAAATTATTTTCTTTTTGTTGATAACTCTAGTTTTATTCTATATATGTTGGAGATGATTTTTTTGTTGACCACTTTAATTTTATCCCAAGCGTATTGGAAATTAAAATTATTTTTCATTTTTTAGTTTTCTAATAAAGCGTGTTCTTTTAGTTTTTTAAAACTATTATTTATTATATATAAAGATTTGAATAATACAAGAGCATATATAAAATTATGAAGTAAACCTTCAAAGCCGAGACACAAACTTGCAATAAGAGAGATTGCTTATCATGTGGAAGAGAGATAAGACACGTTCAACCATATTGTGATGTCACTCTCTTGCATCCCATTCTTGAAGCTTGTTTATTTCCGTGAAAAATTCGACAATGACAGAGAACAGTGAATAAAAGGACCAGTCTCTAGAAATAGACGTTATAGTGTATTCTCATTCCACGTAAACATATTTGGCTTATATGGAATATATCGCTCTTATCATTAAATAATTTGAGAAGACAATCTTTGAATTGTGAACGTACAGTATGCACTTTCTTAATTACAAGTTTAAATGCGGTTCATATAATGTGGACATATTTTTGTATACGTGATCAGCGTTCAAATTGAAGTGGAAGACGGAAAATTGTTCCTTTTTACTTCGAACCGGGGAGAGTGACAGTGGCGTAGCGTAAACCATAAGTGGAAACATTAAGGTCTTTTATAGGTTATTAACTTTTGGTAAATACTAGTGATCGATTTTAAAGGAGCAAAAAACAAATAAAGGGCAATAAGGAGAAAAGTAATTGCGAGGAAATAGAACTTGAAAGAACTATAAAGTAAGTTTTTTTTTTTTGCAAAGAAAAGGATTGTTTTTTTAGACCATCCTATTAATATCAACATTGAAAAGCGTTTTTTTATTTATTCTATAGGTACAAACAGACTTCATTGTTTTCCGTTACAAAAGTACAAGAAATTGTCGATATTTTTGTATTTGCCAAAACTTGGATTCCACAAAGAAGTGTAATGATTAAGCTTGGTTTTAAAAAAAATATTTCGTAATCTGATCAAACTTTGTTATCAATTATATTATTAATTATTTCTTATGCATGTTAATATTTAAAATGGGATTCCCCTTAAAAAAATCCGTTCATTAGTTGTGTAAACTAGATAAAAAACTATTCACACGAAAGTAATAATCGATAGAATAATAGTATATTACAATGCGAGATTGGGAAGTTGTTTTTAATTTCCGATATTGTGCGAAACACTTCACAAACGTTTGTTGTACTTTTTTTTTTTTGCGCGATGGTATTTTCAAAATAATAAATAATAGTAAAATAACATAGCCTATTTGTTGGAAATATTTGCGTTTATTATAAACAACTGACTAAGTAGTCTGGCCAATGTATATACGCTGAATGCCGAAAATAATTTAGTTGAGACTACAGCAGGCCGTGACACCAAACAACCATAAAATGTCGGCAAGTATGAATTTATTGTTGTGTAATGTTTCAAATAAAGTTCAGTTCATTTAAAATTCAGTGATTTGTTTCGTATAATATATATTAACACTACCTTTTGGATATATTTTTGTATATACATTGTACGTAGTATACATAAAGGGCAATAGTTTTATTTCCCGCCCTAGGTAGGTAATTTGTTATATTACAGTATATTGTTTATATGTTCGCAAATCCGAAATTAAGAATTTAAACTTTCATTCCTATAAGTACGACAGAACGCACTATCGTGCAAACTAATGTTGTAATTTTCCCAACTTAATGATTATATAACATTTATCAATATTCATTGGTTCTGATGGATTAGCGGTTCCACACTTGCTTCTACTTTCGATATTCGTGGGTTGAAACCCGGCCGTAAATATCCTTCGTCATAGATTTACTGCACGTAAAAATCTGAAGTCTGAAACAAGATATTTCTGCAATACTACAGGCATCACTTTGTACCAGTTTACCCAAAATACGCTCTGAAATGCTATTTATTTTGGCCCAATAAACGGCAGAGATGATTTTTTTTTTTTTAATTTCAGGATGTTCTTGCTCATCTACGAACAATTCTCTTTTCTTTAATTTTAAAATTTATTCATATTCGCACTTGTACAGATTAAAAGACAAGATATGTTTTTAAAATATGGCGTGCGATGTAATGATACAAGTGCACTTTTAGCGAATTCCGAAGGAATGAAGCTATTGATATTCTCAAGAAAAGATTTTTAAAAAATACGGATCTTAACCTATCCTATGTAGTAGATACCGAAAATGGCCATGACCAAAATTTATATATATATATATATATATATATATATGTGTGTGTGTGTGCATATGTGTATGTATGTGTGTGTGTGCGCGCGCGCGCACGTGTCCGTTAACTCTCTAGTGGCCGCAATTTTTGTTTAATCGAAACAAACTTGGCATATAGCAATTAATTTAAAACAAGTAAGGTCAAGTTCGCGTTAATGAGCAAAAATAGTTTAGTTGTGTACGTAATCTAACAAGGGAACTGTCAACCATTGCATGCCGAAACCTGCCATGAAATTTCTCCCAGAGAAGCGTTGTGATGTACAAAAAATTATATTCCGTTTTTAACTGCAACGGCAAAGTAGGCAAACGGTTAGCAAAATAGTTAATAGGGGACCCAAAACTCCTAGAAAATGTGGACAAAAAAAAGTCCGATTTGGAATGAAAAAAAAAAAAAAAGAAGCACTTTCAACTGTGGTTTGGTTCATAGACATATTTACAGGTTTTATGTGAAGGGACAGTTGCCAATAATTCAAGAGCTATAGTCCTACTTCAACAGAAATGCCAGTTTCCTTACAAAGAAATGCATCTTAAGGAACTTTTATAAAAGCTAGGGTTCTAGTTACCCACATTAAATTTTAATAAAAGACGTACTACAATGGAATCGGCGAAAACAGTAGTTTGGAGGAATTGTTACTTAAATAGATTAGCTCAGTTGATAACAGCTGGGTACAGATGCATATGTTTTTGGACGAAACTTGGTCCAACACTCTCGTTGTAGTTAAGAAGGGTAGGGTGATGGATGTTGGCCCTGCACTCTGAAAGCGCCCGTTTCTCGAAGTAAAATAATTATAATTCTTGTAGCAGGAAGTGACCAAGGCTGGGTCCCTAATAGTCTGTGTATTTCTTCGAAATACATCAAAGATTCTAAAGCTGATTCTCACAACGAAAATAATGGAGACATATTTGAAAATTGATTGGGAATATACTACAGTAAAAGCTCCTTATTCGCGGGGGGATATGTTCCACAAATATACCGCGAATATGGAATGGTAACTTGTATGGGTATATACGGGATACGTTACAAGGTTACAGAATAAAATTAAAATTAACGAAATAAAATCAATTAATGAGAGATTATGAACAATTTCTATTATTACTGTCAGGTTTAGGCAGAGACTTAAAGAACTTAGTAATTTTGTCCTGTTTTGCCGTTTTTAAAAGGTCTTTCAATTCAGATTCATATTCAGCTGTGATTTCTGCGATAGAATTCCTTATTTTGTCTTCGGATTTCTTGATTTATTAACATTGAAACAGCGTGATATAGACGCAAACGACTCGTCAACGCGTATAAACGGTCAAGCATTCCTATTTTTACTTTAAGCGGCAACACTAATTTTTTTTCTCCTCGTGACTAATTTTTCTTTCCTTTCACTCGACATTATAAACTGGGAACAAAGCACAATATATATGTGTTATTCAATCAAAATTATTGCTACGAATGACAAGTTGAAACAATATACCGATCGTGGCGGTGGAGGCATTTATCAAAGTACATATCGGCAAGTGAAATACAACAGCTTTTAACAATGAACTTTAGGGCTAATGACAATAAGGTTTGTTTTGTTTTGATATTTATTTGTACATTTGGTTTGAATCGCTATTTGTAAAAGCCGCCTTGGCTCCTGCCTACAGTAAAACAGTAAAAAAAACTGCTGATGGTTAATAAAGGACACTAATTCTTCTAATATACGACTGGATCTGCGAATAACGGAATTTTTAGCAGTGGATACAGGAACTGTGTCGCAATTTTTTAACCCGCGAATAAGGAGCTTTTACTGTAATTAAAAATCTGTCCCCCAAACGATCGATGCGTAATAATATTGTTATCGATAGTGCTGGTTACCATTCACGATTTAAGAAATAAGTCCCCAACGTGATCAATAAAAAAGATGAAATAATTAAGTTATTGAATGACAATAATTTGCAAGTACCCTCTCCAGTAACCATAACGTCCAATTTCATACAACATTTAAGAGAAGCTAATATAAAATCAGGATATGTTGTTGACTATTTAACTCATGCCCCAAATGGTAGTCAATGACCAATCACGTTTCAATGATTTCTGTTTTACAACCAATCAGAGTCGTGTTTCACGAAATATTTATCAGTGTTAAATTTACCATATTAAAGAAAGCTCCTCCTTTTTAATATTCTGAACAGGTCAGACCATTATTTTGCAATGACTGAGCCTTTACGAAATAGAGCATTCTTAAAATATTGCGTTCATTTGGCAATAAATAGTATGATCTCGTTGCAGTGATAAACAAAAGAAGCAGATGAAGCATACCTATCGTTTCTCATTTATTTTCAAACATCGCCGTTTATATTAAATATATAAATATTTTAAAATAACTATAGTTAAATAATGATTTGTGAGTAAACAGCTTAATTTTATTCGTTAAATAGTCCTAACAAATGCCATTCTTGATTTCCAAATTCTCTAGATAAATTCACTCCTCACTTCGTGAGTCGTGAATTTATCGATAATTTGGAAATCACTCGTGGCATTACTTATGATCCATCCATAGTAATTCTGCCCGAAGGCAGGTCCTTCACTGCAATCATAGCATTTTCATGCTATGCTTGCAGCTTTACTATGGAATTGTGTAGGTGTGGTAGCTTCCCACACCGGTGAAGGATGATGATGGTAAGGATGATAATGATAAGGATGGTGGCCATATGATTTCGGGGACCGTTTGGGCCTTAAAGTTTTCCTGACGTTTGTCTTACAGGTGAGGAAAAACCCCGATAAAAACCTCACCCAGAAAAACTGCCCCGACCGGGGATCGAACCCGGTCCCGCTGCGTGACAAGGCAGCACGCTACCTCGAGACCACAGCGGTGGACTTACTTATGATAATGTTGCAAAATACAACAGTAATGACGTTTTGTATTTACCGCCATACCAACCCTGTCCAACTAATTTGGGCAAAGTTAAAAGGCAATTACGAAAACGAAATGTCACTCCACCATTGAGTGGAAGTGTGTGTTCTGTAATTCGTGACTGTGTAGACATAATTGATCCAAATTTGTGGTTGGAATGTGTTCAGCATGTGAAATATATATAGGCCTTTTTATAGAACCATACACAACGAGGACGCTTTCATCATACATGTCGGCAGTGATAGTGGGGATACAAGTTAAGGAGAAAATTGAGACAGCCTATGTTTCCAGGACGCTATTGATACTATTGGCAATTAATATTTTACTGTTCCTATGAATACATCTATAATTAATTATCTATCTATCTATAGTAATTCTGCCCGAGGGCAGGTCCTTCACTGCAATCATAGCATTTTCACGCTATGCTTTGCAGCTTTACTAGGGAATTGTGTAGGTGTGGTAGCTTAATTAATTATAATAAATCTATAATCAATTATTTAGAAATGGTATGAGGGAGCTAGGTCTGGAAGAATTGGAATGGGAAGATAGATAAGAATGGAGAAAGAAGATACAAATTTAAAATGCTTTGGACACAGGAAGATTTTTATTACATTGGTAAACTGTTTATAAATAAATGATTTACTAAATTATAATTAATCATAACAATTGAATTATCTATCATTCATTATTTTATAATATGAATATATCTACTATTGTTAATTGAATTAGGATTTTTTTATCAAAGAGAGATACACAGAATGAGAATGGAGAAGTGAGCTTCATGATCTTTATGGGAAACCAGATATAACAAGAAGAGTTAAGTCTCGTAGACTATGATGGGCAGGGCATGTGGCACGAATCGGAAATGAAAGAGGGGCATGGAAACTCACTGTAGGAATATCAGAAGGAAAGTGTCTAGTAGGTAGGCCAAAAATGAGGTGAGAAAACAATATTAACCATGATTTGGGGGACGTAGATGATTGGAAAACATTGGCTCAGGATAGAGATGAATGAAGAGCTTATGTCTGCGCGGCCTACGGGTTCTATAGCTCAGAGAGTTACAGTTGTTAATTAAATCGTTAACAAGGCTTTTGTTGCATTTACATTTTACGCTCTTTATTTTCAATACTATGCAGTGCGTCAAACGATAAGGTAGGGCGGCGATTTCTTTCATTTTGACCGTCAACGAGATTAGCAGGCATTGTTACACATTAGAACTGTTAAAGACAAAATACTGATAAAAATATGACTACAAAGGAAAAACAATCAAAGTCCACTTTTCACAAAAAATGAGTTATGGGTATATTATCATTCCTGGCATAGAGTACTACTATTTTGAATGTCAATACATGTAGGCCTACATATCATTCGTAGTCCACGTAAAATTGACTTCAAAATAAAGTGTACAATGGAAGATCAATCAAAGTCCCACAGTTGTATGTTAAATCAATCAGAGTCCACCCAGTTACAAAAAGAAATCTTATAGAGTATAACTGATATTCGTTACAAATGTTTGTAAACCTGAATTTTAATTATTGAAAAGAGATACCAATGTGTTAATTTGTACCAGATGCCCATCCCAATAACAAAGACAGAAATATAACGACTTACAAGTACTGAAAAAGTTCTGCTTTCATACAGCCCAAGACATTTTCTCAAATTTAAAGTTAGAAACTTAACATTTCTGGTGTAGGCCCCTACTTGCATTGAAACAATAGAGCACTTTTCTATGCGTGTTTTCTTAACTGTCACTGTTCATTATTATTCCCAATTTTACAATTTAAAGAAGAAAATTATGTGGACTTCGATTGTTCTTTCATACAAAAATGTGCTGACAGTGTTTCCATTGTTGTTTTCATCGTTAACTACCCTCCACAGAACGACACAAATATCAATTCCAATATAATAATAACTTGTTATACAAACAGTGTTTGATACAATTTCATGTTCATAATACTTTAATTGTAAGGGCTTCTTAATTTTTGTTTCAAATTTTCTCAGAATGTGAAATGTGTGATTTTGATTGTTTTTCCTTTGTAATCTTCATATTATTTCATGTTAAAATGCCGCTGTTTACGGTTAAAGACGTTAACTGTATTGTTACAGATGAGCATAATTTCTACTAGTAAAGGTATGTAAAAAGGCAAAGGACCATCAAAAGGGATTACTTTGCTCTTACAGTGGTTATATTGCTCCTGTATTATAAAAAAAGAAAGATCAGGAAAGATCTCTAATCATCATGAGTTGCTTTCACTTTCGGTAAATGAAAGCAGTTGATAGTGATTGGGGAACGTCCTTCCAGATGATTCAAAACGTTTCATTTTATTACATGAGCAAAGCAATCCCAATACGGTAAATATTGCATTGAATTGGTGATCCGAAAAAGGAAACATAAGCAGAAAACATGTCTTGCGATAAACAGATTCACAATTTTGTATTATGTGCAGAAGAATATACATTTATTTCTTTAATTATTATGGACAGCTAATGACAAATGAGGGAAATTTTGAGGAAGTGGCTGAATTCAAATACCTAGGAACAGTAATCACAAATAGGAATGAGATGCACAAAGAAATTAAACATAGGCTCAATTCTGGAAATGCATGCTATTATGCATTGCAGAGACTCTTGATGTCCCAACTCCTTTCAAAAAATGTTAAACTAAAAATATATAAAACTATTATTCTACCTGTTATATTATATGGGTGTGAAACATGGACTCTTACTTTAAAGGAGGAAAGGAGATTACAAGTATTTGAGAATAAAGTACTTAGGAAAATTTTTGGACCAAAGAGAGATGAACAGACAGGTGAATGGAGAAGACTACATAACAATGAACTACATGGTCTTTATAGGAAGCCAGGTATATTAAGAACAGTAAAGTCTCGTAGACTCCGATGGGCAGGACATGTTGCACGTATGGGCAATGAAAGACTTGCATGGAAGCTTCTTGTAGGAAAGCCAGAGGGAAAACGCCCAGTTGATAGACCAAGAATGAGGTGGGAGAATAACATTAACTATGATTTGAGGGAAGTAGATTATACAGGGAATGATTGGAAAGCATTAGCTCAGGATAGGGATGTATGGAGAGCTTATGTCCGCGCGGCCATGAACCTACGGGTTCGATAGTGCCAGTGAGTAAGTAAGTAAGTAGGTATTATGGATAAAAAATACATTATTTTTTTCTGTAAATAAACAAAACTTTAGGTCAATACTAATAAATTTCTTATCAAATTCCGTTGAGGTGAATAGTTATAACACAAAAACTTAAAATATATACCTTGTGGCAGGTGCCGTCGTCCTCAACTCTGTTAGAATATTAAATTTAAAATATTTTAAATTTAACAAGAAACAATTTTTGACATGTATAACCTTAAAGTTTTAAGATAAAAACTTAAAATATGTACCTTATTGCTGGTGTCGTCGTTCTCAACTGTGTTCGAATATTACATTTAAAATATTATAATTTTAAATTTAACAAGAAACAATTTTTGACATTATAGGCCTATAACCTTAAAGTTTTAAGATAGAAACTTTAAGGTTATAATGTCAAAAATTATTTCTTCCTACGTCCCTTTTTTCTTTCACAGCCTCAATATTTCTTTTTTCGGACAAGATATAACCAAGAGAAGTAAATGTGGGTTTTGAAACTTGCAGTAGCTTCTTGCTGTGCAGCCAATATACCTACATAATGGTTATGGAGCACGTGCTTTTACATGTATGTTTATTGCACAAGGAAAAACTGAGACGCACATACATTTGACTTTTAGAGAAGAACCCACAGTGGGCTGTAAAACAGCAACATACGACGTGGAATGAATTTAAAGAAGACTTTTGCTGCGGCACTAACGTGTTATAAGTGGTTTAGCCGTTTCCAAAGTAAATAAATGTTTTACAGACACTGAATGAGGTACGATACTCAGAATTTGTTATCTTTCGTGACCATTACCGAGAAAAGTTTATAACGTCTCGTTTTAGAATTAATATTTACTGACTTTAATTCATGTTAATTCACACGTTAAATTCGCAAGTCAAAACCGAGCTGAACAGCATGTGGTGCGAAGAAAGTAATCAAAATGAATCAAGTTTTAATTATTTAATTAACATATATATATTTCTTAATTAACTTATGTATTTGTAGGCAATTTTATGTATACCATGCCTTCCGGGCCTTATGTCACGACTATTTATAACCCTATTAAGCATACTAGATATAAACACAGCTGTGACAAATACAGGGTTCCCACAAATGCTCTTTCGGGTTTCGAACACGTGTAACTTGTGAACCGAAAATGCTATTTCGGTTCGTTACATTAGTGCTGTTTTCCTCCCTCCATAGTGAGATTCGTGAACAATGCCAATTTCCTTTCTCTTTGTATCTACTCACACTCTCCTTTCTGCCCCTCCCTTTGCTCTGTTTGTAGTGCACAACTTCCCCTTCTACCTCGGAACGCTCAAATAGGCTACACACATAGTGAACACTATCATTCGATCATAGATTTTCGTTGGAACACTGATTTGTCGTCTGGAGGATGCGAGCTGCATATTTTGGATTTTGGTCCGGCAAGCCAGGGTAAAGCACCCTAGGCAGGACTAAAAGTATGTATGAGAGATTGATTGTGTAAATTATGTTATTTCTGGTATTATTTATTGTTTTTCCTTTAGTATTCGAATGATAAAGTTATGTATTTCTTTAATTTAACTTTTCAAACTTCAGACGTGCAATTTAACATTAAATATCATTTTAAGTAAATATCAATGCTTGATTATTTTATGTTAGCTACGCTACAGCTGTCTTGCACAATTCCTGTACATAAGCTTGCTCAAAAGTTATATGAGCTCCTTTTTCTCGTCTAGCTTTCATGGTTGATAATAGTACATTCAGGTTAACTAAGCATCATAAATTACTACAGTGTGTTTTAAGAATCATTATTGATTAATGTTTATGAATTTGGATAGGAAGGATGAATCAATCTTTGCCTCTTGGGCCGGGCAAAGGATTGTGAATAGTACTGATAGTTATGAACTCTATGCTAATATATATACACAAGGTAGTAAATCGAAACACGGCAGCGCAAGTTGGTTGCAGTTCGCTTGGTTATAAATTTTGGTAACCACGCAGTGAAGAAGAAGTAGCAACGCGGCGCACTTGCGTTTAAATAAACTTACAAACATGAATGAACAACGAAAGAATGCCAAAAAGAACCTTCCTGTATAATCCCAGAGGAACAAGAGATGTTGGCCGACCACGTAGAAGATGGACTCCACTTTTAACTTCGCCGGAACAGGCTGCATAGCCTAAACCTTGTAGTAGAAGAAGAAGAAGAACATGAAACTAGTACTAATGGAAAAATAAACTCAAAACGTTTTGGTTATAGTATCACAGTTGGCAACAATGACGTATAATTAAATATAATATTGCGTAATGTTGAAAGTGAGAAAATGGCTGACATAGAGGATAGGCGAACGTTCTGTGTTCTCAGTTGTCATGTTCATCAATCTGTAATTGTTGTTCAACGACATTTTCGAACAAGATTTGGTGATTATCCACCCAGTGGTCCTTCAATTCGTAAATGGTACTCTGATTTTACGACAAGAGGATGCGTCTGTAGAAGGAAATCTTCTGGACGCCCGGCTTTAAGTGAGACAACTGTAGACCGGATTCGTGAATCTTTTACACGTAGTCCTAAAAAATCAACCATTGCAGCTAGTAGGGAGCTGCAGATCCCTAAATTCACCGTATGGAAAGTTCTGCGTAAATCTTAAAGGGCGCATCACAGCAGCCATCGAAACAGTTGACCATGATATGCTACAGCGTTCCTGGGCGGAAATGGGTTACAGGCTTGAGGTGTGTCGTGTTACCAACGGAGCTCACATTGAACATCTGTAAGGTACCGTAACCAAAACTTTTTGAGTTCCTCTTTCCACTAGTACTAGTTTCATGTTTGTAGGTTTATTTACACGCAAGTTACACGTGTTCGAAACCCGAAAGAGCATTTGTGGGAATCCTGTATAGTATGTAAAGGAGCAAATGCCTTCATTCGATACAATTCAAATATTTACAACGCATCTCGTTCAATCCGGTTTATTTATTTATTTTTTACTCTAGAAATGTTATCTTCTCTCAATGGTATCTTTATCTAGTCATGGTAGAGTGGCTTGCGTGCTTAAATGATCCCGAGAGCTATGCCAGCGGTAACATTGCTGCTGAAAGGGTTACCCATGCCGGATACATCTAGGCCCATGGGGATATCTCGGTCAAAAGACCATACTCCCAAGTCCCAGACTTGTCCTCCCTATCTATTTCGCGTCCACATTCAAGAGTTCTCGGACTAAAACCAACACCTCTAGGGAGAAGGTGTTGGAGTTGCAACTTCGGGAATTGCTGAGCTACATAATACGTCAGGTCGCTCATTCCTGACGACCCCACAGTTGATCCATGGGGTCCTTGAGCCTAGCTGGGAGGACTGCTGTCGCAGATCCACAGACCGTTTCCCTGTTCTACCTCCAGGGATGTATCCTGCAGCCGTTGTGAGACCGGCTAGGGCTTGAGTCCACAAGCCCCACAGTGCGAGACTTTAGTACATCCAGGTGCTCATCCCCTGGCCCCATGCCGGATAGTCGAAGGCAATAAGCCAGACGAAAAAAGTACCTTAGTCGAAAGAGTGACGATATTTCATCGTAAAAATACAACCGTCAAGAAACGCGGACATGGCTTCCATTGGTGTAGAGAGCTTATGTTCGCGCGGCCATGAACCTAAGGGTTCGATAGAGCACTGAGTTATTTAGTTGGGAATGTTAACTTGTATTTTAAAGTGTTAGATTTAATTATAGTGAGTGACACGGTTTAAGGAATGTGAAGCTGGGATATGTTGAAGCTGTTCCTTTAGGAAATATCCACTTTAATAGATTTCTTGCATCTTTTACACCAATTGGGTGATGTATGGTATGAAAAGAGTCAACAAAATCCTTTGAATTTATTCTTTATTGAGGGAACGGTTTCAACATATCCCACTTTCATATGCCTTTAATTCTGGGGCACACTTTAATGAGTAACTTTGATATCATGCTTTCACTTACTTACTTACTCACTGGCACTATCGAACTCGTAGGTTCATGGCCGCACGGGCATAAGCTCTCCATACATCCCTATCCTGAGCTAATGCTTTCCAATCATTCCCTGTATAATCTACTTCCCTCAAACCATAGTTAATGTTATTCTCCCACCTCATTTTTGGTCTACCAATTGGGCGTTTTCCTCTGGCTTTCCTACAAGTAGCTTCCATGCAACTCTTTCATTCCCCATACGTGCAACATGCCCTGCTCATCGCAGTCTACGAGACTTAACTGTTCTTATTATATCTGGCTTCCTATAAAGATCATGTAGTTCATTGTTAGGTAGTCTTCTCCATTCACACTTACTTTTATCAACATCATCATATCGAATAGTAGGCTCAGTGGCCTATTACGTATCCAACCATCTCTTGTGATGTCTTCTTGTAGGTCTTACTTTTATTGTTGTTATTGTTACTATCATAAGTCTTAAGAGAAAAAATTAATATTAAAGATTCAATAGTAGATTATTTATAAGATACAAGCTAATACCCAGCGTGCGCTGCTACGCCTAAATAAATGAAAATTAATGTGATTTTACGCTTAGTTGAATAGGTAAAAGTAAAAATAATTATAAATTTATTTTTAGATACCCCGTGCTAATTACCCGGCGTCGCCCGGGAATCTACTTATTCCGATCTTCTAGACATAAATGAGCTGAAATACGAAAATTAATGTGTTTTATGTTTAGTTAAATAAGTGAAAGGAAAAATTTATATCGTAATTATTTTTATATACCCCGTGCTGTTTACCCGTCGTTGTCTGGGAATCTACTCATCCCGATCTTCTTGGCATAAATGAATTGAAAGACAAAAAAAATATGTAGACCTACTTGTTATGATTAGTTGAATAAGTAAATTGAAAAATAATTATAAATGTATATCGTAATTATTTTAAGATTCCCGGAGATGATTACCCGGTGTTGCCCGGGAATCTACTCAACCCGATCTCCTTGGCATAAATGAGCTAAAAGACAAAAATACTTTATTGTGAGTTATCCGTAAAACAATGCCCGCAATGTGCTGCTATGCTTGCACAGGAATCTACGTACTTGTCTCGATCTTCTTGGCATCAATGAAAGACAAAAATGGTTATTGTGAGTTTTCTCTTTTAAGAGATAAACATATGCTGTCGCGGACTTTTTTGTTGAGATATTCAATTCTGTGTGCATTAATGTTGTGTATTTGTTGTGGTTTAGGCAGCGTAAGCCATTTGAGCGTCCAAAGAGCTACTTTTTTCACATTTTCCACTAGAAAGGGCGATTTTTAAGGGTGTATGAGTTGAGTATTACAACTCTCTTATAGCCTATATTCATCCCGGGAATCTCCCGAATATTTTGCAAAAAGCCCCATCACATTCGGATCAACGGTGTGGCCGCGCATAAAGTACGAACAAACAAACATTCACTTTTATATATTAGATAAGCAATTAAATTGGCATGAGCATGTACGACAAATGCAAGTATAAAGAGTTACCCAGAAAAAAAGAATTAAAAACAATTAAAATAGTGTCCACCTGGAAGAAGAAAGAAAGGAAGTCCTTGAAACTCGTGGATGCAAGAATAATTCTTAAGATCTGGAGTGAGAAAAACAGGACTGGAGGATATGGAGTGGATGGATAGGAACGAGTGGAAAAGGGAAAATAGAACTTAGGCACAGAAAGATGTGTAAACATTGAAAATCTGCATACAAATACAACAATAATATTGTATTATTATTATGATTGTCATCATTCATTTTCGTTTATGTGGTATATAATCCGAGCATCGTGGCCGTTAGAGAAAGAAAGAAAGAAACCAATCTGTAACTAGATGTTGGTACATAAAAGACAGAGGACATGTGGTTTAACCTATTGGTTTCCTGCTTCCTTATTTCTGTTTTCAGTCCACCGCTGTGGTCTCCGAGTTTGGTTCGAGTGCTGCCTGTAACCGCAGCGGGCCGCAGCGGGTCCGGGTTCGATCCCGAGGCGGGGGCAGTTTGGGAGTTTTTCTGGGGGCGGTTTTTTATCGGGATTTTTCCTCACCTGTAAGACAAATGTCAAGAAAACTTTAAGGTCCAAACGGTCCCCGAAATCATATGGCCATCATCATTATTATCATAATCATCATCATCATCATCCTTCACCGGTGTGGAAAGCAACGGGAAGCTACCACACCTACAATTCCCTAGTAAAGCTGCAAGCATAGCATGGAAATGCTATGATTGCAGTGAAGGACCTGCCTTCGGGCAGAATTACTATGGATGGATTTCTGTTTTCATAACCAAGTTGTTTATTTCGAATTTGAGATAATATCGAGTAGTCCTTATGTTCGCTGTTTGAATCTATTTTAGACCCTATATTCTAATAGTTTCTTGATATAGCTTCCCATTTCCTCTCTACTGATCACATAGTGGAAGTGTCCACATGCCACAGATGATAATGTAAGTCGTTTAAAGTTTAATTACAGCATTTAGTTTTGGATAGTTCACAATTTTAAGTAGAGAAGTTTAGCATTTGTGCGGACAACTTTACCTGTAGATCCACTTTAATTTAATGGACTCTGATGGGAGTATTAAGATAATAAGCGATAACAGAGTTAGCAGTATATTGAAGAATATAGCATATGCAAAAAAAAAATAAGCCTATGTGGATGTTGTTATTTGATTATTTCTAAACAGTGAGTAGCCATTTGACAATAACCGACACGGCGCTCTAATCAAAATTTGGCGTCATCTCTGAGAGTTGCGATGCACAGATTGGAAACCATTGTGGTATAGCCGAAAACCAAACACAAATGCTAGTCATGCATACCACATTAACCGATAAACCAAAGAGGCGGTCATTTCTACTCATATGACTGGAATGGGGGTAGCCTATTTAATAAATTACGTATACCGGTATTGGAAATTATATATTTGGAAGAGACTTGTTCGCATACCATATATTTACAAATACATTTGCGAACATTAGGGAAACATTAAATGCATTATATATATTCGATTATAACTCTCGAACAAAGTTTCGTTTCACACAACATTAACTGTAAAACTATACTTTTTTAATCATTCAACACTTCCTTGTGCAAAAATCCTAATGTATTTTCTTTTTACTGAGTTAATACAGCGTATTATCACTGGTCTTGGTCCATGTTGAAATCTGATGAGGAATTATTAGGGCGTTTTGAAAGGAAGATACTAACATCCATTTTTCGTGCCGTGAAAGAAAATAATGTATGGAGAAAGATACAATAATGAATTGTATAAAGTGATCCCACAACAGACCCGGAGGCCCATGGGGTAGTAGGAGGTTAAGGCTCCCACTTTTTCTAGACAATCGGCACTTTATGTCAGCCGGGTTGTCAGCCCTGCGTGACGGCCGCCTTTACCCCAGAACAAGAGTCTGGTACTCATTTCCGTTAGAGGCTGAGTCGACCCCAGGGCCATAGTGCCGCCAGAGGGTTTGGGCCAGTTTAAAAATCCTGACCCCCACGGGACTTGAACCCTCGACCCTCCGGCTTGTAGCTCAGTGCCTTAACCACTACGCTACGGCGTGCCCCATAGTGAATTGTATAAACTGTATAATCAGCCGGATATTCTGGATTTTGTTAATATTAATAGATTGGCCTGGGCTGGACACATTTTTCGCATGGGCAGCAAAAGGATTGCAAAAAGAATTTACAATGAGCAACCTCTATTGGCCAGAAAAGTTGTTATTGTTGTCTAATGTGCTGCATCTAACACTGAAGTCTTGCTCTCCAATACTTTGGGGTCCTAGAATCTTCATGTTTGACAGCGATACAGTTGTTCAGATGACCTTTGTCCATTTCTTCATCAGGGTGATTGCATAAAATGCATTTAGGTGAAGGCAGAACGGTGATTTTGTGAAGGTGTTTTGCCAGACAGTCGTGGCCCATTGTCATCCTAAAATGTGCTACTTCTGTTTTTCTTGGTATGTTCGGTATATCTGTATGTTTTATTAGGCATTCCCATTTTTTGTTTCTGGCCACTGTTTGAAGTCTATTGTCATTCATAATTTTGGATTTTTGGCCATAAAAATTGGAAGACGTAAATTAAGATGGGGATAGTATAATTCAAAACATTAAGATTTTAAAAATAAAAAAACTGGAAGAATGAAGCTCAGAACAGGGAAGTCTGGCATAAGCTTCTGAAGGCGGCCAAGGCCCACATGGGGCTGTCGAGCTAATGATGATGATGATTATCACTAATCTGATTAAACCAGAGAAACACCTTGCAAGAAATTATTATCTAATTCCTAATATATAAAGGAAGTGACACTACGAGGTTCATTTTAATTATTAGAGAGTTAGAATTTTCACGACTCACCTCGTATTTGTAGATTTATTTTATTATATATATTTTTCTATATTTAAAGACATAGCCCAATGTTGAGCCATAGCCTTTCCTTTGTTAGGAGTCACTATACCAAGTTAATTTAGTTACCTTATTTGCCTCTAGATGTCATGAATAACATGGGGTCAACACACTGACTTAATGAGTCATCTAACAGGCAACTAAGATATTACTGGGATGTTGAGATAGGCAAATTTGTTTAGGGGCCTTTTTATTCAGGCTTAAGGATCTTTTACGAGCCTGAAAATCTTCAGAAACGTGTCCCATGGCTTAAAATCCCTCCCGGAGGACTTGCTCCTTGGATTTTTCCGTTCTAAAAATCCATCTATCCTGGCCGGGTTTGAACCCGCCATCAGAGGTAAGGAGCATAACCACTAGTCCACCGCGGCCGACATTTCGATACGTTAGTATCATTATCAGTTGCTTTTAGGTTAGAAGGAATTGATATTGATACGTAACGTATGGAATGGGGCACGCCGTAGCGTAGTGGTTAAGGCACTGCGCTACAAGCCGGAAGGTCGAGGGTTCGAGTCCCGGTGGGGTTAGGATTTTTAAACTGACCCAAACCTTCTGACGGCACTATGGCCCTGGGGTCGACTCAGCCTCTAACTGAAATGAGTACCAGACGCTTGTTTTGGGGTAAAGGCGGCCGTCACGCAGGGCTGACAACCCGGCTGACATCAAGTGCCGATTGTCAAGAAAAAGTGGGAGCCTTAACCTCCTACTGCCCCAAGGGCCTCCTGAGGCCTGTAGTGGGATCACTTTACGTAACGTATGGAAACTGATCATCAAGAAATGTACAAATATGCGGTGAGAAGTTAAAATTCAAACTCTATTTATTAGTTTATCGTTTATGTCCATTTATATTGATATAACGTTTTCCACGTTGGAATTCATTTATTAGTTTTATTATTCTTATTCTAAATTTTGTGATACTAGTATTTCCGAAAGTTGTAAAATTTAGATGAAACCTTTGTAAAAACAGCAAAGAATACACAACTAGTAAAGAAAGAACTAGGTATATCCTATAATATTGAAGCACCTCATCTATTCATTTCTTCACAACTCCATAACTTATTTTTGTGTATATATATATTCCATTCCATAGTAATTCTGCCCGAGGGCAGGTCTTTCATTGCAGCTGTACTAGGGAATTATAGGTGTGGTAGCTTCCCGTTGCTTTCCACACCGGTGAAGGATGATGATGATAATGATAAGGATTATGACGATGGCCGGATGATTTTCGGGGACCGTTATACCCTAAGCTTCTTGACATTTGTCTTACAGGTGAGGAAAAACCCAGAAAAAACCTCACCCAGGAGCCTGTCTCGACCGGGAATCGAACCCGGACCTGCTGCGTTGCCCCGTAAAATGACAAAAATGGCTATTATGAGGTATCCGTAAAATATAAACATATACTGTTGGGGACTTTTTTGTAAAGTTTTTTTGAGATATTCAATTCAGTGTACATCCATTTTGTGTATTTGTTATGGTTTAGGCAGCGTAAGCCATTTAATGTTAAAAAAGGGACTATTTTTTCACATTTTTCACTACAAAGGATGATCTTTAGGGGTGAAGGGGTTAAGTATTACAAGTCTCTTATAGCCTATCTCCTGAACATTTTGCAAAAAGCCCCATCACAATCGGATAAAATACGAACAATCAAACAAACAAACATTCATTTTTGTACGGCATATTAGATAAGTACTAATATCTGACGTTACGGCACAGAAACCGGATATTAGACCACTGTTCAATGTGTAAACAATATATTCATATACTTTAATCAAATTAATTTGATTTGATGCTATTTTTCTCTGTTTATTTTTCTTGTTGTGTCTGTCTTATATTTTCAATAGTTTTCTACTACCCGACACTCCTTACTATTTTAGAATCTTTTTTTTAAAACTTTTTACATTTCTTGGATTTTTATTGTTTTGCTTCATTTGAGAATTTTTCTTCGGACTTCTCTATCTCTGGAAACCGTCCACCAATTCTTGATTTTTTTAAAGATTTTACATCCTGTAGTACTTCATCCATCCATCTCATAGTCGCTCTTCCAATTCTCCCTCTTCCTTCTGGACTACCATCTATAATGCTACTAACTACTGAATTTTTTGTCATCCTCTGCGTACGCCCTTTCCATCTTAGTCTGTATATTTTGAAATCTGTAATGACATCTTGTGATTTATATCTATCTTCGGGTTTTTACAGCTGTTGCCGTCTTCCTGTGCCAAACCTCCAAAGTCTACGATCTTGGGCATCTTCAATGCTTAGCCCTCTTGCTTGCATTACACCCTTAAAAATCGCCCTTTGTAGTGGAAAATGTAAAAAAAGTAGCTCTTTGGACGCTTAAATGCTTACGCTGCCTAAACCATACCAAATACACAAAATTAATGTACACAGAATTGAATATCTCAAAATGCTCTACAAAAACGTCCGCGACAGCATATGTTTATCTCTTACGGATAACTCACAATAACCATTTTTGTCTTTCATTGATGCCAAGAAGATCGAGACAAGTACATAAATTCATGTGCAAGCTTAGCAGAACATGGCGGGTATTCTTTTACGGATAACTCACAATAACGAATTTTGTCTTTTAGCTCATTTGTGCCAAGAAGATCGAGATAAGTAGATTCCCGGGCAACACCGGGTAATCAGAACGGGGAATCTTAAAATAGTTACGATATCATTTATAATTATTTTTCATTTTACTTATTCAACTAATCATAATAAGTACATTAATGTTTGTCTTTCAGCTCATTTATGCCAAGAAGATCGGGATGAGTAGATTCCCGGACAACCCCGGGTAAACAGCACGGGGTATCTAAAAGTAATTGCGATAATACATTTTTCCTTCCACTTATTTAACTAAACATAAAACACAAACTTTCGTATTTCAGCTCATTTATGTCAAGATCGGGATAAGTAGATTCCCGCGCAACGTCGGGTAATCAGCACAGGGTATCTAAAAATATACATCTGTAATTATTTTTCCTCTTAAGTTTCAACTAATCATAAAATCACATTAATTTTCATTTATTTAGGCGTAGCAACGCGCGCCGGATATTAGCTAGTTATTAATATGAAAATGTTTTTGCATGGCTACTAGTTCCCTCCCCCACTCGGCAATGTTCCATCCTGCCACGCGCCTTTGGTTACATAAGACGACTATAGTAACCAGAACTGGAATGTATGAGCTACGGGACTTGCGCTGATTCGAGTCTCCATGAGGGAAGAAATGTTCTCATGGAATTTTGGGTAGCTACAATAAGTAACAGGGTGGGATTGTACAAGACCAACTTTTTACTTACGCGACTTATGCCATTTGATATAATTTAAAGTATTACGAAGTGTTAATGATACCATTTAGCTGTGGGATTTTACCATCGTCAAAATATTGAAACGTATCATGAAATGAAGAACCATAGTGGAAATATGATTTTACGTTGTAACCGTCAGACATGTTGAATTTTCCACAGAATAACAGATATGAAGAGGTCATTTATGTTACGTATTAAATCAGATTTAAAATGCAAGGAAACTAGAAGCTAACCAAACCTAAATAATTTAATGGAAACTAAATCAATTACTCTAACGTAGGTGAATTCCAGGGAACGTCCTTTTTTATTATTTTACGCTGTTAAATATGTAAAAGACAAATTCGGACATAATTTGTTGAAGCCACAGATATGATTAAATGTACACAATGTGGTTTGCACATTGTGGTCATATGTGTTTTATCGCCGTTCATCGGTGGTGTATCTCTGGTCATCGGTGGTATATCTGTGGTCATCGGTTGTAATCGGTGTGATAATCGGTGATTTATCACTGGTTAGAAGTAAGAACTGTTGTAACCTTCGTGGTTATGACAGGAAATAGTCCCACTTTATTTTCATATTTAAGGGAAAATAAAGAAATGATAATTACTTTCCCAGACTTAAATACGTGAAATATAGTATTTAATTAATATGTATGCCAATTATGTACTGTTAAAGTGCGCAAATAAAAAGGCACTCTTCTCCCACCCGGCCAGTAACAGCTCCAATTTGAGAAAACCAGCTATAGCGGTGGGGGCCCGACATGCTGCAGACCACACGTCGCCCTTACACTGACTGGATGATAGTCTACCTCCGTGATTAACACGTGCATGTGAGGTCAAGGGCCTTCTAGGTCTTTGCGCCGTGGATTTAGAGTTCATCTATATGAACCATTCTTAATGATATGTTGTATGGGACAAAACTGTAAAACAAAACTTTTTTTATCCGATACCACCAGGTTGACTTACGACGTTTCTGACGGCATTATCTCCTGGCATTAGCGGAATTGCAACCCACTTCTGAGGTTGAGGCGCTTGGATGATGGAGTTACATTATCACAGTGATGTAATGATGATTATGACGATTGATCCCCGTTGGTCCCGCCGCGGGACACATGTGCTTTCCTAGTGGGAAGTTTCTTAACCAGGCTAATTTAGTTACACTTATTTCCCTACATATAATAAAATAAAGTTAGAATGTACCTTCTTAGGTCAGAGCCGTCGTCCTCAACTTATAATATGTATGCTTTATTTTGTCAGAAGGCCTTTCAGAATCTCTATTTAATCTTCAGCAGGTCTTTCTTCGCTACATTACTTGATGTTCTCGGACCTAAGAAGGTACATTTTAACTTTATTTAATTTTATGACTATCCACCTCAACGGTTTTAAACAATGCATTTTATTAGTATTGATTCCCTACATATGTCATCGAGGGACACGTGGTGAACATCGTCTCGAGGAAACATCTAGTAGAAAATTAAGGTATTACTTGGATGGATTAAAACCAGTTAATTATTTCTCGAAGGCCTTTTTATTTAGACTTTGTTCTTTTACGAGCCCGAAAATATTCAGACTCGGTGTAAAGTCACTCCCGGAGGACTTGTCCATAAGATTTTTCCATAATAAAAATCCATCGACCCCGGCCGGGTTTGAACGCCCGATCCTCGGGACTAGAGGCAAAGAACATAACCTCTAAGACCACAGCGTCTTACATCGCGATGACGTGATGGGTGATAAATGATAACGAGGCACCAGGAGAGTCCTTAAATGTAAACTTCACCCAACATTTCGTACCATTGCCGAAGACAAGAATGATTATCTTTAAGGAAATATTCCTGGGGTCTGAGCGGGAATCGAATCCGGGACCTCGTGAACTATAATTAGAAGCTTTCTCCACAAGACCTAAGAGAATATATTTTTATATATTCTTTTAGAAATGCTTCGTATTCAAATTGTTAATATGAATTCTTATGTACTCTCGTTTATTAATTTTTCCAAACTACTTTTTGTTCTGTATAATTCATAACATAAGGTAGGTTATAATTCGACTTCATTATGCGGATCATTTTACGGCCACATAAAACACTATGTACTGTATGTATTGTCATACGTAATGCCACGAGTGATTTCCAATTTATCTAGATGATTTAGAAATCAAGAATGGCATTTGTTAGGGCTATTTAACGATTTAAATTAAGCTGTTTACTCACAAATCATTATTTAAATATAGTTATTTTAAAATATTTATATATTTAATGTAAACGGCGATGTTTGAAAACAAATGAGAAATGTTTGGTTATGTTTCATTTGTTCATCATTGCAATCTGATTATATTATTTATTGCCAAATATTGTAAGAATGCATGCTAGTAGAGAAAAAATGAAACACGTCAAACTGTATATTATAGGTTATTAATCTATTTTTTAGGAAACGACTCAGTAAAATCATTATTTAAAAACACGTTTATTGAACACACGATAATGAAATATGTATTTCGAAGGAATCTGTTCATTATGTGTTATATTCAATGCATTTATTTGAGAGTCAGTCACTGCAAAATAATGTTTTGATCTGTTAAGAATATTATAAAGGAAGAGCTTTCTTTATTTTGGTAAACAAAACTCGATAAATATCGAGGTGAAACACGACTGTGATTGGTTGTAAAACAAAATTCATTGAAACGTGATTGGTCATTGACTCACATTTGGGGCATGAGTTAGTCATTAACTCATTATAATATAATATATACTCTATGTTTTACTATGTGAACTTATGTTACGTTATATTAATTGTGATGTCTTTTTTTAATATACTGCATATTTAAATATTAAAATTAATATAAGATTGTCAAGAAATAATATAATTGGTAATTTATTGATGTTCTAGTAAGTTATTATTTACATTTTTACAGCGCAATAAATATTCTCAGGTTTGTTTCCGAATAAACGTTCCTCTAGTTTGATATGCATCGATTAATTTCCTTGAAATGTGGATTTTTGGGGAATCAGCAATTATTATTATTGTGTTATCTTCCGTTAAGTAGTAAAACAGCGACCTCGTAAAGTTTAATGGCATTTGACGTCGATTTATTTATCGCATAGAATACAATTTCCAGTATAATTCTTTCAAAAGTATTACTAAAAGGTAAAAGTCTTCGTTATATATTTTCTTAAGTACATTCTCATAAAATGTATAACTGAAATTAAAACACAATGTGTTGTTGATAGCTATTTTGCTCGGATTTGCTCGTAAAATTAAATAAAATAAATTCTTCGTATAAATGTATATTAGATCTTATAAAAATGACCCTAAATAACTTTTTTTTCGAATTTCTAATCGCGCCACTCCTAAAATATTTTATTTTGGTTATATACGGCCTTCAAATAAAGACGCAACCCTAGCGCCTGAAAATCAGCCTGCAGGCAAAGCGGTTGAAGCGCCCCCGTTTCCCGGTCGATGAAACGGCGAGCGGACAACACATGTGGCCCAAATAAAGTCACGATTTCAAATCCTCGAACATTTGGAGAACTTAGAGAAAATATTCGAACTGTGAACTCCAACATTTCAAGGCACGAATTGGATAGCGTGTTTCAAAATTTTCTTCGCGGTGTGAACGTTGTATTGAACATCTTTTGTGATGAGGTAAGGAATAAACAGCTCAAAAATAGTTTTATTCCATTATAATCTATAATTACTTTTGTTCACTCCTATACTAATTATTGTTTTTTTGGGAAGTAAGTTGAATTTACCAGAGAGGCCTTGGTATCCATTGAAACGGCATGTAATTGCTCAACTTACTTCTCTAGGAAAGAAAAGTACGAGTAATTGACTTAATTAATAATGTAAACATATTACCTACTTAAAATTTTATTGAGTAATACGATTTCATTGTCTCACACTTGTTTCTCACTTTGATACTTTCAATTTATAGTGATTGAACAGTTGGTACAGTTATTAACATTAGCCACAGAATTGTGTTGATTTTCTTTAGTATTTTTCTTATTTATTTCAATATGTTTCTCTACTTTATGTAGGCCTACCGCACCTTTCATACTGCTGGTAATAGAAAATGAACGACAGTATTCGCCGCTTCCTCTATATCGCAATTAATCATATCTGTAATTAATATACAGTATAAAACTGTTATTTAAAATGTCTGCCACTAATTCAGATAAGAATAAACAATTGGAGTTGTTATATGAACATTCCCTTGCTATCAAACAATAATTGAACTCTTCAAACCAAGATATAAATTCACACGAAATATAATTTCTGTTTTGCCAATTTAAGGGTTAATGTACTACTTACTTCCCTTGTTGTGTACATACTTACCACAGCTACTTAGATTTATTTGGTGAGATTACCATGCGATATCCGTGCGACGAGCGGTTGCCTGACGCTAGGGTTGCGTCTTAAAATGAAGACCCTTTAGGAACAAAGTGTCAAAATTTGGTTTTTTAAAGTATCTTACCGGGGTACATAAATCACAAATTTTATTCAGTTTTTTTTAAGAATAATAAAGAACATCGTTATAGATTTCTTCATTAGTGGTAGACCTGTGAATGTATCCTTTCTTAACTAATGTCAAAGTTTTTTTTTTACTTTTGTCTGTCGAAGTAGATTCCTTCCTATTTTCCGTGTTTAACCTCTTCTCTTTGTAAGTGTACATTCGGAATACAATATTGTATTCGGAATACAATATTTCGAACATAACCAATCTATCAACAGATACAGCGATGATACTATTTAAACAGCAGTAGCATCACAGTCATAACGTATGGAATAGAGATGATATGGGAGATACTTAAAATTGGCGGTGTGATAAGACTAGAACAAGTTAAAAGTTAAAAATTAAACTGTACCTTTTGGCAGGCCTCAACTTTGTTAAAATGATGTATATAAAATATTAACTGGAGGCCTTTCGGAAGTTAACTTCCATCATCAGCAGTATGAGCTTCTGCTACTAGTATTTGTTGTTTACGATGGTATAGACTCCAAGTGCTGTAGCAGCAATTGTGTTTCACTTCGCTCTTTATCGATTTATCTTTATCAGCTCCTGTTTTTGTGATAAAGAAAGCTCCTCCTTTTAATATTCTGAACAGCGCAGAGCATTATTTTTCTCCAACAAATACATTGAATATAGCAAATAATGAACAGATTCCTTGATTTTACTGAGTTGTTTACTAAAAAGGTGAATTAATAACCTATAATGTTGATTATACAGTTTGATCTGTTTCATTATTTATCCACTAAGGTGCATTCTTACAATATTGCGATCCTGTTTTGCAATAAATATTATCAAGTTGTAGTGAATACACATATCCTCACATTTCTGGTTTGTTTTCTAACATCATTAGGGATAACAGCGTAATTTTAATTGAGAGTTCATATCGACATTAAAGATTGCGACCTCGATGTTGGATTAAGCGCCGTTTACATTAAATGTATGAATATTTTTAAATACCGGTAACTATAGGCCTATTTAAATAATGAATTTTGAGTAAACAGCTTAATTTTATTCGTTAAATAGTCCTAACAAATGCCACCCTTGATTTCCAAATCCTCTAGATAAATTGGAAATCACTCTTGGCATTACTTATAAAATTGCAAGTTATATATACCAAATTTCCTTGTGAGAATAAATGCGGGCGCTATAGAGTATTTTTATTTCAGTTTTATTTTGAAACGCTTCAACATCTTTGATCATATCACGTCTATGATATTTGGGTTATATCAGTAGACTGTATAGGTTTTATCTATTGTTATGTGTGGCCATGTGTAGCTTTTCCTATTGCATTGTATCTGTTTTATTCTGTAAATAGATTGATCATTAATTTTAAATTAAATGTGAAACTTATTAAGGTTCAAATGGTCCATGGCAATGAAATTGCAACCCAGCATTTGCCGTGACAACTACTTAAAACAAAATTCTTGACCCCGGGATTTGAACTAGGGATCTTCGAAATACGAGGGCGGATCGGAAAGTAACGCACAATAATTTTTTTTAAAAAGTTTAATAGTAAAAAAAAAGGAAAAAAATCACAAATGAACTTACATCTTTTACCTACTTTTCGACATAGTCACCAACTTTCTCAACACATTTTTCCCATCGTGTTACCAGTTTCAATATGCCCTGTTCGTAGAAGTCCGTTTGGTTGGAGTGTAGCCATCTGCGCACTGCTGATTTCACTTCCACATCGTCTCAAAGCGTTTGCCGGCCAGGAATTTCTTCATGGGACCAAACAGATGAAAGTCCGATGGTGCAAGATCCGGACTGTATGGTGGATGCTGGAGCACCTACCAACCAAATTCGGCGATTTTCTGACGAACGACAGCAGCAACATGGGGGCGAGCATTGTCATGAAGAAGTTTAACGTTAATGTTGTGACGTTTGTCACGAATGGCACGACGCAACTTCACCAAAGTTTTAATGTAGGCCGCAGCATTCACAGTGGTCCCGTGTTCAGCAAAGTCCACCATAAAACACCATGCATATCCCAGAACACTGTCACAAGCACTTTCCTGGCAGATTGAGTCACTTTGAATTTTTTCTTTACTGGGGAACCAGCATGTTTCCACTCCATTGATGCCTGCTTTGTTTCGGGCGTGTAGTGGTACGCCCACGACTCATCACCTGTGACGATTCCTTCCAGAAAGTCATGTCCTTGTGCGGTGTTGTACCGCGTTAAGTGGTCCAAGCTTGCCATCATTCGCTGGCCCTTGTGGTCGTCTCGTCAGATTCTTAGGCACCCAGCGAGCACTAACTTTACGGAATTTCAAATTTTCATGAACAATATCGTACACCGCACCATAGGAAATGTTGAACTTCTGCGATAAGGCTCGCAGTTGCACCGCACATGCCGGTCGTTCAGAATTGCCGCCTCAATGCCTCTGACATTCTGCGGGATTGCTGCTATGTGTCGGCCGGCCGGAGCGTGGCGAATCACTAAGGTTCACGCGTCCCTCTTGGAAGAATGTGCACCACCTGGAGACATTGCTACGGTCCATACAATCATCCCCATACACGCATGTCCCTGTGAATTTCACTGGGTTTATTCCCTTTGGCCCACAAAAATTGAACAACACTTCTCTGTTCCTCACAGGTGGACGACTGTAGCATGCGCGCCATCTTTGTTGCATAGTTCAAGCTTCTCTCGCAAGAGGTGCACCTACCAAAAAAATGCCATCTGTAGTGAAAACTTCAAACTATAACTCTGTGAAATTTCAACATTCTAGCTGCAATACCAAGGCAGAAAAAAATTATTGTGCGTTACTTTCCGATCCGCCCTCGTACGATTCTCAAATGTTATCATATGAATCTATTCGTTCAGTGTTATAACGTCAAAACGTGTCCACGCTCTTCCTGATTATCTTTTACTTAAATGTTACTAGCCGTTTCATAGCGGGAGAAAAAAAAGGCTGTTTTTAAATGTCGGTTTTCGGGTAAACTTCCACTTCTAATGATCGAATTTTGCTGATTTCTTTAAAATAATGTTTTTTGTTTTATTTCAATGGCAGTTTGGTTGCGAAAAATCGATAATTGCAACCTATAAAGCGATTTTTTTAATTTTCGCTTCCGGTTAACCCCCACTCCTAACAGTCTGACATTTCTGGTTAACGAAGTCAATTGCTAAATGGTGAGTTTGGTTCCGAAAAAAAATAATGCCGCTATAGTGTAAAAAATATAAAGGTTATACATTGGTATATAACTTTCATTTCTGTCATTGTTATTTTTTGGCATATAGTAAGTAGGGTTGATAAAGATTTGTTACAATTTCTTCAAAAACTTTTCATAGGTTCAAACTCGATAGCTGCATTCCTTTGGAATTCGCTAAAATAAATCGAATTAATTGAAATGCGGTATAAACAACTAAATTGTGCCCGAGCAACAAATTTGAACTTTATCCTATATTATATGTATTTTATCATGAACTAAATAATAATAATAATAATAATAATAATAATAATAATCATCATCATCATCGAGGATTAGACCTTAAGGTCTGTTCCGATCTCATGTTCGAATTGGTCTGCCCATCTTTTACTGGGTCTTCTTACAGTTCTTCGTCCTGGTGGTTGTAATGTAGAATCTGTTTTGGAATCCTATAGTTATCCATTCTATTGATGTGGTCCATCCATTCATCTCTGTATTGTGCAGTTCTATCTATAGTTTGAATATATTTAGTTCTCTTCGTATATTTTTATTTCGTTTTCGATCTGTTATTGTATAGCCAGCCATACTCTTCAGAAACCTCATTTCTGAAGTTTCTATTCTTCGTTCCTGATTTTGTGTTGAGATCCAGTTTTCCAAATCCATATAACAGTATTGGAACCACCATTGTTTTATAAAATTTTAAAAGGTTTCCTTTCTAGTTCCTTTCAGACTTCGTTTTATGATGTCACACATACAATTAAATGTATTTATTTTGTTTGCAATGCCTTCACTTTTTCTATATGACACATTGTATCCTAGATAATTAAAATTGCTCACTTGTTGTCTTGTTTCATTCTCTAATTGGATTTTTACTCTTAGTGGCTCATACTCTCGAAAAGCTAAGACTTTTGTTTTTAGAGAAGATATTTTTAAGTTGTATATTGTATGAGTCGTAAGTGGCAGCCCCATCAGATATCTTACCCTGCGAAACGCCAGTAACTTCTCTGCAGTTGTACTAGGTTCCATCCACTTTGTTTTAGTTGTTTCCCCCCCCCCCCTCAGCGGATTGTTCAGTTCAGCATATAATGCTGTGGTTTATCTACGACGCAACGCGCCAGCGCAAAAATTGCTCCCCATGTATTTAAATGGAGGTGGTTTATCTACAACGCAAATTGCTGGCGCAAAAAAATTTGCGCTGACATGTCGCGTCGTGTTTTGGAATCTCTTGAATCCAGGACGCAATTTGCCAGCGCAAACAAAGAATATAGAAGATATTACCCATAGTCATTGGTGTAATTGCTAAAAATAAACTAAGATTTGTTAACAAAATGTCGGAAATACAGTACTTGTTTTATAACTTTCCAATTTTAACGACGAAAATTAGACAGTTTTGTTGCAAATCATCGAGATCTATACATGTTTTTTACAATATGAGCATAAAGGAGTACAGAGATGTACAGAAAAAAAATATTGTGGCTTGAACTTAGTCAAGAGATAAATAAAAGCTGTAAATATTGTATCTCGGGGATATTATGGATGTGCATAAATTTCGTCTTCTATTAAATTCAAAACCTGATAAAACTGCTCAGGCGAAAATCTGAAGTATTCTAAAATTTGGTATATTCATCAACCATATGTTTATTTAAGAACTAGAGAATAATTTATTCTATGATTTTCCATACAACATTCATATGATGCTGTTGCTCTAGGTACCTTTTCTGTCTTTACTAATATTTCGAACTATTTTAATCGTTTTGCAACGACACTTGAAACTTTTTTTATGAAGAATTTTAATATGTTTATCAATGTACACAAATTATGACTTTACCTCTCAATTTATTTTTAAAGTTATTTTATAATTGAAGTTAGCATACGTGAACGCTCATAAAATTAAATCCACCAGATGGCAGGACATATGTATGAATTACCAACATTTGCATTTAATTCCAAACCATATTTTAAGAAATAAATATTCAATCACTTCATTTTGTTAGATTCAGATGGGCCAGTTTAGTGTACATCAGATTAGTTTACAGTTTACTAAATAGTATGTAAGTAATTTATTTTATTAGGTTATGCAGGGACAGGTTTGTATACATTAGTTTTTGTAAACACATTTGGAAATTTATTATGAACGTTGGTCATTTTGATTTTCCATATATGTGTGGTGCCATCTGGCGACAATTCCATAAACATATGCGCTGTAGCGTATGCGCTCCATGTGGAACCAGCATCACGCCGAGCGAAACGCGAATTCGCGTCACGTCGGGCGCGACACGCTGTATAATAAACCGTAGCATAACAGTAGTAAATATACCATGTCTGATAGAGTGGTTGTCCTTGTCCGACAAGGAATAGCGTAAACAGTTGGATCAACCACAGCTTTTGTTTCAGTTCTTAGAAATACTTGAAAAAGGAAGGTTCTTTACACTATCCTTATATTTATTTATTTAATGTTATCAGTATCGGCTAAATCATACATGAGTAAGTTTGGTTGTTGATTTGTGATTTTTGCGTGAAAAAAAGTGAAGCAAAGCACAGCACGTTTGTTTCTTTTAAGAACATATTCCAATAGTGTACCGGTATAAGACTTTGATAGATGGAGCACATTATTTATGTAATTTTTGACGTGATTTGTATTTTTTTTTTCCATAAGCGTAATGTACTTTTTTTTTCTACCAGGTTGTCTTTTATGACATTTCTGGCGCTTTCTCCCCATGGCATTGGCGAAATTGTAATCCATTTCTTAGGTTGGGACACCTCGAAGGCGGAGTTAATTTACTCCTATTATCCGATTATATGACGGTTGATAAATTATAATGAATCGCCAGGAGAATCCTTAACCCGTATTCCAGACCATGGGAAACCACAGGAATAATATCCGTTGAGGAAAAATTCCTATGGTCTGACCGGGAATCGAACACGGAACCCTAGCGCTGGCTAGTCAGAAACACTGACCACTAGCCCATGCGGCTGGTCACATTAGTAAAGTAAAACATTTATTTTTCTACATAATTGTAATATACTTACGTTAGTGATATCCTGCATAATGTCAGGTCGAGGGATGAGATTAGGTGAAGCCCTTATTATTGACGGTCTGTGATACACTCGGATGTCGGCTGACCAGAACTGTCGCACCATCACAGGAGCAGATAAAATGAAATGGAGCTACAACTCAATGGTATTAATAAGCTGTTAGTTTATGCTGATGATGTAGCGAGGAGATACTAAAGGACAATACGCACACACTATTGAGTAACACTAAGAAATTAGGACTGGAAGTAAATATCAATAAAACTAAATATATGGTCACACGTAGAAATGCATTATATAATGGAAATGGACAACTATTGACAAATGAGGGAAATTTTGAGGAAGTGGCTGAATTCAAATACCTAGGAACAATAATCACAAATAGGAATGAGATGCACAAAGAAATTAAACATAGACTCAATTCTGGAAATGCGTGCTATTATGCATTGCAGAGACTCTTGAGTCCCAACTCCTTTCAAAAAACGTTAAACTGAAAATATATAAAACTATTATTCTACCAGTTATATTATATGGGTGCGAAACGTGGACTCTTATTTTAAGGGTGGAAAGGAGATTACAAGTATTTGAGAATAAAGTATTTAGGAAAATGTTTGGACCAAAGAGAGACGAACAAACAGGTGAATGGAGAAGACTACATAACAATGAACTACGTGGTCTTTATAGGAAGCTAGATATAATAAGAACAGTTAAGTCTCGTAGACTGCGATGGGCAGGACATGTTGCACGTATGGGGAATGAAAGACTTACATGGAAGCTTCTTGTAGGAAAGCCAGAGGGGAATCGCCCAGTTGGTAGACCAAGAATGAGGTGGGAGAATAACATTAACTATGATTTGAGGGAAGTAGATTATACAGGGAATGATTGGAAAGCATTAACTCAGGATAGGGAGGTATGGAGAGCTTATGTACATGCGGTCATGAACCTACGGGTTCGATAGTCCAGTGAGTAAGTAAGTAAGTAAGGAGCGACATTGATTACACGAGTATGGATAAATGGCGGGATATGATTTTGACAGAAGAAAACGGGAGAGATTCCGATAAAATCCTGCCCTAGCTCCGATTCGTCCACCATGAGCGCCACATGGACTGATCGAGACACGAAGTCGGGTTCTAGAGGTGGAGGGCGAATAGGCCTAACTAATCACTTGCGCCACGGAACCGCTCTGGAATAACAATAAATTCTAATCTCAACGATATAGCCAGTAAATGTTTTCGGTTTGAAGAAAATGCCCACTTTTTCACTATATTTTTTTTTCTAATTGCAGTCATCTTTCTAATTTTTGTTGTAGAAATTGCCCTTCTATTACCAAGTACCTTGGTTAATCTTGTCCATAATTCAACATCATCATCAGCCATACAGGTTTTAGTCTTAATGGACTGTTACTATCCGCAGAAGTTATTAACCCGTTTCTTCATTGGACATCCAATTAATCCCTCCCTCCCTCTGCAGATTGCAAATGCTGGACTATTCGATGTTACCGTGCCAGCAGTGACTATTCGATCGGAGAACTAGTATTGGCCATTGCGATAATGCATGTTCCCACTAGAGTCAATTGCCAACATGTTTACTCACATATAAGGGGATTCTATCCCAAGAGTCCATTTACATTAGTGGGCAAGTTAGGGTGAGAAATGGCCGAGTTAGTACACCATATTAACTTGGTGTTCACTTGTTTGTTAGCAGGTTTTAGTGATAAGTTGGCTACACTGTCTGAGCAATGACATGTACACATTTTGCATTGCAAATGTGCTGATTTTAGGTTATTTAAGCTACATTTTTCAGCCCCGATCAATTGCAGTTGCATCATTTCGTCATGAAACTGGTCATGATTGCTTGGCAGCACATCTACATAGAATTAAGCTACTAGACTCTCCACACTGCATAGTATGCAAGGACACAAATACGATAATGAGCAAGGATCACTTGATGTTCTGCGCTGATCTTCAGAAAATAGTTGGAACACCATTCCAAATCGCTGAATATTATTGGGAAGCTTCAGAACATTTGAATACTACTACTATTACTACATTTTTCACTTTATTTTAAGTCATTTTTCACATTTTTTTTTGGAAAAAAATCAATACGTATATTTCTCTCAGGTAATTATTCACATGCTGCAACAATAAATTGTGTATTGTTTCGTTTTTTTATTTGAATTTATTGAAATGGCATGATGACATAGAATCCCCCAATGCTGGATTTTTTAAAAAGAATTCTTGGATAGAAATACCACCTCCTGTCGGTGCCTGTGATTCATTCATTGAGTGTTAACTCAGTAGCACTATGGAATCCGGAGGTTCATGGCCACTCGAATGTCAACTCATCATACATCCCTATCCTGTGTTGATATTTTCCGATCATTTCCATTATAATTAACCTCAGATATATACTCCATCTTATTCTTAGCCTGCCTAATGACAGCTTTTTTGTGTTTTTTTTTTTTGCAAAACGTTCACATGTCCCTCTTATATTCCCAATTGGTGCCACATTTCCTGCTCATCGAAATCTATGAGACTAACTATTCTTATTAGTAGGGTTGAAAAGTATCGGTATCAGGGTAGTAACTTTACACATTGTTTACAAAATGCGTGTCTTTGTCGAGCGTCTCCACTGCCTGCTCGGAGCGGAGAGTGTAAGTTCGACTCTTCTCGGTAATAGACCTGTTTACGTGACGTGTGGTTGTATCAGAATGCCGAAACACAAATGGTGCAAATATGAGTCCATTCTTACACAAAGCGAACTGTACTAGAAGTCTGTCCCGAGTAGCGCGTGTCAACGTGTAGTTTGTAAACACAGCGGTCTAAGTACGATGCAGCCTAGCCTATAACCCATACTTTTTTTAGCCGTCCATAAATACCATTTGAACACTGTTATATAGTTTACTTCATGCACTTATCTCTTCATCTAGCGTTGATTTAAAAAAATCATAAGCACTTTGTTCTCAAATACTCGTAGTATTTTCTCCTCTCTAAAAGCATGAGACCACCTTTCGCATCCATTAAATATAACTGGAAGAATCACCATTTTACATATTTTTAGGAAATTTGGGAGACAATAGTTCCTGGAATATATAATATCATGCATTACCACAGTTGAACCTTTATTTAATTTCCATTTAAACCTCATTCCTCTTTGTTATTATTGGTGCCAGGCACTTAAATTTCGTCACCTCTTCAAAATTTCCCTCATGTATTGTTAAGTGTCCAATCCCATTCAATAATGTGCAGTTTATCTATGTGCTACCATGTATGTATTTTATTGATATTTACTTCGAGTCCTAGATTTTAATGTTATTTGATGCCAAAGCCTTTCTTGACCTGTCGCACCATGGAGTTTTTTGATAGGATGTGTGTATTAGCCTTGAGGATTCCTCACTCTTGTCTAGAAATAGGCCTCTTCATCATGAGGATATAACAACAGTTGATTCCTCTAAACTCTGAACATGTATTGCGTGATCTAGTGAAAAAAGTGAATAGCAGAGGAGGTAGTATATATATTTGTTTTAAATCTTTGTGAATTATAAAAGTGCTGCGAAAGCGGGACAGGTACCATAAAAATCAGATCTCCACGAAGAAGCTGTCGCTGCTCGATGATTCATCATTCACGCCAACTAACTGCTCGCTTGCTCAACTCCGATATTCGCAAAGCTGTTGCTTCAGTTCCGAGTTACTTTTCTATCATATACGTGCAGTGCGGTTAAATTATAAAATATAGTACCATAAACATACCAATTTTAAAAAATTGCCTTTTTTCCATAAACATTCTTCTTTATTTTGTATTTCAAAGAAACAAGAATATTTTTTTTTTCAGAAAAATCTTTCTACAATAATTCAATAATGCCTCTTTATCCCATTTTTAAATTTATTATACCAAATAAAACCTATGTGAAGCACATGTAAAATTCAAGTAATTCTCGGCGATATTTTTGTCCACTGCAGAGTTCTATAATATTTTGCCGGTCGTCAAAAACAACGCTTTAATAATGATTTGCCGTGCGAGAATCGGGGGCCATTTCCGCCTTCGCAAAAACACATTTCTTTGTTTCTGAAAACTGTGTGCTCGCACCCTACTTTAGCCCCTATACCCATTCGTATAAGTCCAACTATGTTTACTTCTGGTATGCTTTATGTCTAATTTTGGGTCAAAATTGATAAATTCGATAAAATATATCAGAATAGTATGCTTCTGATAAATAATTGTCTACGATGACATAACAATTTTAAATGGAATCTTATTATGTAAGTACAATATTAAATAATTCTATTTGAGATTTAATGTGTTGTCAGAAATATAAGTAAAAAGACACTTAAAAGTTATGCATGATAATTTGAGTATCACTCTGTAAATGTGCAATGAAAAGTTTATGTACTTTTTAGTTTCCCGGAAGTTAGATAAGGGGGTGAAAAAAAACCAATGATAGATCTATATACATATTACTTATCAGGCTGTATGGAATTCAATGGTTTGTAGATGGTAAACTAACCTCCCATCGCTGCTATTGCTAAGTCATTTGCTTAGCGATAACTCGTGCGAGTTGTGCAGATAGGCCTAATTTGTCCCTCGATACTGATTTTAGACAGAATTAATGAGGAGTCGAACCTGTATCTTGTAAAATGAAAGATGGCGGTGGCGTTGTAGTGGGTGGGTGGCACGGTGCATGCCGGGAGCTGGCCAGGCTCAGTGCGAGACCAGACGGCATAGAGTGCGGGACCATGCGACGGAACGACAAACAATGGATACGATAGCAGAGGATGTGGGGGAGAATGAGAGTTGTGAGCTCGGTAACTATGAACCACATTTCATGTATTTTTAATCACAGGAAACTACCTGTCTAGTATTGAAAATGTCAATGTATCTGCCGAAGTAAATGTCATGAGGCAAACCAGGATTGTGTTTACATTGTCACTCTGACAGTTGCAGGCCGATAGCCTTAAGTTGCCATGGTGACATTAGTACCTCGATATTTAAAACCTCTTCCAGGTTGAATATTATAGTTTTATAAATTCAGCATGAACCCCTGTAGATAATAATTATAGTATGCAGGCAATAACAATAATGATAATAATAATAATAATAATAATAATGATAATAATGAAATACTTTATCTCTAATTTCGTCTCCTAATTTTAACCTCATTATTGTAAAAAGCAGAAATTAGTAATAATATTAATAATAATAACAATAATAATAGTAACAATAATAATACTATTATTATTATTATTATTATTATTATTAATAATATTATTATTTTATTTATATACAGATTTTCAATGTTTACACATTTCTGTGCCGAAAGTTTTATTTTACTTCTCCACTCGTCCCTATCCATCCACACTCCATGTCCTCCAGTCCTATTGTTCTCATTCCAGTTATAATAATAATAATAATAAATAATAATATACAAGTGATAATGATGATAGTCTAATAATGAAACACTTTTATCCTTACCTAATTCTCTTTCCTGCTTTTAATTAATTATTGAAAAAAAAAACATTATAATAATCCATTCCATTAACTCAGTTTAACTTTTCACCTTATAGGTAATTTTGCATTTATCACGCGTTACTCGGGGCCTTACAGTGGTACGACTTGTCGGGAGAGGGATTTTAAACCGTGGATCACACACATTTTGACTACACATGGACATGGAGGGCCTCTCCGGATGAGTGATCAGCTCAATGTCAAGACCTCCTCCGAGACAACACAACATTAAAGCGAACACACCATTCACACGCACTTTCATACAAAGCATGGTGAATGTGATAATGATGATCATGATAGCCAGATGATGTTCGAGGACCGTTTGGGCCTCGAATTTTCCTGACATTTGTCTAACAGGTGAGGAAAACCCCGGAAAAATAATCATATGTAAAGTAATAATAATAATAATTATTATTATTATTAGCCTAAATACTTTCTCCTTACATAGTTTCATTTCCTGATTTTGACTCGTTATTGAAAGAAAAACGAATAATAATAATAATAATAATAATAATAATAATAATATAAGATAACAATAATTAAATACTTTTATCTTTACCTAGTCTTCTTTCCTGATTTGTAACTCATTTGAAAAATACAGAAAATAATTATAATGAAATAATTTTATCCATGCCTGATTTTCTTTTCTTTCCTCATTATTAAAAAAAAAGAAAATAATAATAATAATAATAATAATAATAATAATAATAATAATAATGACATAAGGTAATAATATTAATAATAACGAAATACTTATCCTTACCTAGTATCTTTCCAATTTTTTTTTTAACTCTTCGTTGAATAAACGCCGAAAACAATATTTTATTTTGAAGCTTTAGTTTTATTACCTAATCTTGGAATATTCTTTATATTTTTTTCAGGAACAATAGTAATAATATTTTATTTCTATCATAATCATTGTCAAAACCACGAGAGAAAAAAAAACAATTGTAGGGATAAAATTAAATTAATGTTTTGGAATTCACAATAGGGAAAAATAGAAAAATAATTAATGTATTTTATGTCTTTCGGGCTATATGACGGTGGTTTGGTTTTATCATCACTCAACGTTTCGTCTACTACTGCGGTAGACATCATCAGGAGATTCTGCGTGCTCTTTGACCTCCTACCTCTTCAAATGTCGGCTGCAGATTGGCTGTGCGTTGGAAATCGTGTCCTTATTTATAGTTGAGTATATAAATAAGGACACGATTTCCAACGCACAGTCAGTCTGTAGCCGACATTTGAAGAGGTAGGAGGTCAAAGAGCACGCAGAATCTCCTGAGGATGTCTACCGCAGTAGTAGACGAAACGTTGAGTGATAATAAAACTAAACCACGGCCATTTAGCCCGAAAGACATAAAATACATGAATCAAAACACCTGCCGTGAAAGTCTACAATTTTATAGAAAACTCATTATTTTTTAATATAGACGTAATTATTTTGACAGATGGTTTGCCAGTTTTTAAATCCAAACAATTCTTATCTTTATCGGTTAATGTAAAAATTTCATCTATAGGCAGATGACAAACAATAATATCCACGACTTTTTTCTTTTTTTGTTATTCTTTATTGTGCATATTAAATGGAATTGTTTACATCCCGGCTTTTTAACTACAGTATGTAATGTAACCTTTATATTTGTACAGTTGCATTGTTAATAAAACGTAACAGGTTTATACTTTTTTCCTACTTTATTTTTTAATTAGTATACATTATTGTAACAGAAACATAAACTAAAGGTGAAATTCACAAACTTTCAAACAACAACAAAATAAAGTAGACAAAAAATGTGCTCTGTATGCAACATTGTTTTTTTACACTTGAAATAAATTAACAAATAATTGGGAACTTATTTATAGAACTGAAATACTTAATACCTTGTGGAATGTCCCTAGGTCTTAATAATAACTTTACACTTTTTCCTCATCGATTGTTCTAATTTGAAACAAGTTTTAGAAGTAACTTTTCCCATTCTTCCAAAACGCTTTTCAGTTCATTTTGTATTTAACATTCTGTTGATGAACCTGTCTTTTTAGAATTCCCCATTCGTGTTCTAAGGGGTTTAAGCCCGGAGGTTGGGCAGGCGTTTTTACTTGGCTGGGGATGTTCCTGATCAACCACAGTATATTAATGTTGGCAGTATGTTTCATGCCATTATCTTTCTAAAACGCATAAGACGCGTAAATTAGCTGAAAGAAGAAAATTGTGTTTTTATGTTTTTAGTTGAATAAGTGAAATGATAAATAATTATAAATTTTGCTCATTTCGTTATTGCAGCTAAAACAACTAATAAACTAATTAATCATATTTCGAAAGTACCTTTCATACAATCCAATTAGAAAATAAGATTTCATCTTCCAAAATTTAATATTGAAGCAATCTCTAAAAGGAAAGCCATATCGTAATTATTTTTAGATATCCCGTGCTGATTACCCAGCGTTGCCCGGAAATCTAAGTATCCGGACGTACTTGGCGTAAATGAGCTGAAAGACAAAATTCCTTATTTTGTGTTATCCGAAAAAGAATACCCGTCGTGCGCTGCTATGCTTGCACAGGAACCCACTTTTCCCGATATTCTTGGCATAATAAAAGACAAAAATGGATAATATGAGTTATCCATAAAAGAGAAACATATACTGTCTCGGACTTTTTTCTAGAGTTTTTTTTTAGATATTCAATTCTATGTGCATTAATGTTTTGTATTTGTTATAGTTTAGGCAGCGTAAGCCATTTAAGCGTCCAAAGAGCTACTTTTATCACGTTTTCCACTACAATGGGCGATTTTTAAGGGTGTAGGAGTTGAGCATCACAACTCTCTTATAGCCTATGTTCATCCCGGGAATCTCCTGAACATTTTGCAAAAAGCCCCATCACAATCGGATCAACGGTATGGCCGCGCATAAAGTACGAACAAACATTTATTTCTATATAATAGACTAGCTAATACCCGGCGTGCGCTGCTACGCCTTAAGAAATGATAATCAATGTGTCTTTATGTTTAGTTGAATAAGTGAAAGGAAAAATAATTATAAACTTATACCGTAATTATTTTTAGATACCCGTGCTGATTACCCTGACGTTGCCCGGGAATCTACTCATCCCGATCTTGGCATAAATTAATTGAAATACGAAATTCGTTATTGTGAGTTATCTGTAAAAAAATACCCACCGTTCGCTTCTACGCTGCCCGGGACCCTACTTTTCCCGATCTTCTTGGCATCAATGAAAGACAAACATGGTTATTGTGAGTTATCCGTAAAAAATAAACACATGCTGCCGCGGACTTTTTTTTTGTAGAAGTTTTTGAGATATTCAATTCTGTGTACATTGATTTTGTGTATTTGTTATGGTTTAGGCAGCGTAAGCCATTTAAGCGTACAGAAAGCGACTTATTTAACTTTTTCACTACAAATGGCAAATTTTAAGGTGTAAGAGTTGAGTATCACAACTCTCTTATAGCCTATGTTCATCCCAGGAATCTCCTTAACATTTTACAAAAAAACCTCATCATAATCAGAGGAACGGTATGGCAGCGCATAAATTACGAACAAACAAACATTCATTTATATATATATATATATATATATATTAGAATAGTATGTAATTTAACAAATTCAAGTAGTCTATTCTCGCTTGTTTTTCTATTGTCTTGTAGACAATATTAAGTATATGAAGTGTCAATGTATCTTATAGGATATGCCCACCTCTGGATCCAAGGGTCACATATTCATTGTAGAATCATTCGCGCCAGGTTAAAATGTTATATACCGGTATCGTTTGTCTTATTACTGTTAGACTATATGTCTAGCACATTAAAGGAAAAGTCAAAATTCCCAGATGGCGTAGCGATTAGTTTCAGCATCAGAAATACGGGGCGTTAAATCCATTAAACTGTTGGAGAGTAAAGGAGAACTACCTTCCCTAGTCCCCACTCCAACGCATTGTCGTATGTTCATGACAGCATATTTTGTAAAAATCAGAAGCAGAGACACCGTACTGTATTTAACATAAATATAATTTAATTTAGAAGCATATTTCTCTGTTATTATGTATGTTGATCGATGTAATTGTTTATTTTACACTGGAAGACATGTATCATCATCCTTTGATTTGAGTATAACGTCAAAATTGGCGTCACAGGTCCACCACTCATATTAAAGAATGGGCCTAGCCGAATACTGGTATGCTAAAGCTTTTTTTTTTCAACATTTCTTCTTCTTCGTCACGTTTTAGGCTTATTTACTAGCTTGTTCCGGCTCTAAATTGCTGCTGTTTCCATATTTTCTTTGGTCTTCCCAAACCTCTTCTTCCTCGTGGTGAATAGTTGTATGCTGCTTTTAGTATTTTATTCTCATTCATGCTTGCTAAGTGTCCATTCCAGTTTGTTCTGTATTTCACTATTGTTGTGTTAGATTCCTCTGCTTTTAGTTGTTTTTCAACATTTATGACATTAATTCGGTTTGATCTTAATAGTACATGTTATTGCTTTTTTTTTACATCTATTTTCTTAAAAGGCCTGGAAGTTCCTTGACCTATTGTAAGACAATAGAAAAACAAACGAGAATAAATTACTTAAATTTGTGTTGCTGGACACACATTCGCTTGTATTAATCAACGAGTGGGTGATCATCCAGCCAGTATAGGGTTGACGTAGTCAGCTTTTGGGTACCACAGCCTTAAGATTTAAGGTTGTCATTACGGACAACGTTTAATCAGAACACAAGAAAATAGTAAACATTACATACAAAAATACGACATATAAAATATCAATGCAGTGTGAGAATGCATAAAAAGTTTATTTATTCTGATGAAATATATATATGTACCACAGTGGGTGTAGCCCTAGAATATACCGGGAACGAAACGAACTTTTGTAAGATTGGAGATTATCTTTAAGGCGTACTATCTCCACTCAGAACTTGCTAATATCCTATGGTCTTGTATCTATTTATTTGCAACTGGATATTACTTGTGTTGTACTATCAGAAGTAACATGAACTGCTGCCAAGAAGTAAACCAGAGGATAGCAATGACAAAATAAGCTTTTAACAAGAAGATAAGTATTTTCTTTGGATATTTGGTAAAATAATTACGGAAGAGGCTAGTGAAATGCTTTGTGTGTAGTGTAGCATTGTATGGTGCAGAGACGTCGACATTACGACGGAATGAAGAGAAAGGCGATTGACAACTTTTGAGATGTTGATATGGAAAAGGATAGGGCGAAATAAAAAATAAAGAAGTGCTAGACAGAGTGGGTGAAGGAAGAACGTTGCTGGAACTCATAAAGAAGAGGGAGAGAAATTGGATTGGCTACTGGCAAAAAGAAACTGCCTGCTGACGAATGCCCTAGTTGGTATCGTCAACGGAAAAAAAGCCAGAGACAGAAAAAGACATCAGATGATAGACAATATTAAGATAAATGACTTGTATGCAGACACAAAATGGATGGCTGAGTTACGGAAAGAGTGGAGAATGCTGAGTTTGCAATGAAAATCCTGCTCTTGGAACACTATATATCTTGTCTTGTAAGCCCATGTTTCCCTTAACAGAGATTTAGGCGCTCTCCCACTACGGGGAAGAATTTGAACCATACTAATTTAGTTACACTTGTTTTCGTGTAGATGTCATTTGAGTGGTCCATGGTCAGCGTTCCGCCTCATACTGACGTCTATGAAACCAAGATAGTACTAGGACGGGAACATTCGGTAAATTTTGCTTAGAGGCCTTTTCATTCAGGCTTAAGGATCTTTTATGAGCCTGAAAATCTTCAGACTCGGGACCCACGGCTTGAAGTCCCTCCCGGAGGACTTGCTCCTTGGATTTTTCCATCCTAAAAAAATCCATCGACCCCGGCCGGGTTTGAACCCGCGACCCTCGGGACCAGAGGCAAGGAGCATAAACACTAGTCCACCGCGGCCGATATGTATATATGTATGCATGTATGTATGTATGTATTCCGTATATACGATAACTGCTTTTCCTTTATGAGGAAACATACTCTAGTTCATGGAACCTCGCTCTCCTGTCGAACTTTCCTGGCATCTGGTAACAAGGTTCGTTTATCAAGAAGCTTAGAATTTGGTTCAGTATCAAATTGTTGGAGACATACGTTGAATTCATTTGCCAATAAACCTTGTACCGTTGTTGTATTATTTTCTCGAAGTAGTACTTGGCAGATGTTGATATCTTGTAGACTCACTTTACAAGGAGGCACAAAAAAAGACCGAGATGACAAGATGACGTGATCTTATTATTTATATTCATATTATTTATGGAGTAGATCCTACACTTTGCTTGTTATCTTGTAATATTACCAATAAGTCTCGCATGGTATTTATGTGTTGGTAAAAGTTGCACCCCTTTTGTTAGATTGTGTAATAAGTAAGGTCGGCTTTTAATGTAATTAATTAATTTATTTATTTTACCTGGTGGAGTTAAGACCGTAAGGTCTTCTCTTCCACTCCACTAGGGTTAAAATTATACATATAATAACAATTCATTAAAGCAATATGTTCAAAATTAGAAAAAAATAAGAAATACTGTCATACGAGAAAAATGAATATCAGGTATTCAGTACCGGTAATAGATTATATAAGATATAAGCAATTAAATTGGCATGAGCATGTACGACGAATTCAAGAAGAAAAGTTAGCCAGAAATATATTGGAAGAAGAAGGACAGGAAGAACTCGAAACTTGTGGATGCAAGAAATAAGAACTGGAATGAGAACAAGAGGACTGGAGGACTTGGAGTGGATGGATAGAGACGAATGGAGAAGAAAAATAAAACTTTAGGCACAGAAATATGGTGTAAACATTGAAAATATGTATATAAATAACAGTTATGAATTATCTACATGTTCATTAATGATACATAACTGATATAGGTTACACAATATAAAGCTGATATGGGAAAGAAAGAAAATAGTAATAATAATAACCTATAATTTCATTAAGTTATTGGCTTGGTAAAGAAAGTTTAAAATGTAAAGGAATAATAAAAGTATACGTAGGGCAACAGTTATATTGTCTAAGGAAATAATTATGTAGTGAGTTTTTCTTGAACTGTTTTTGAGTCGGTCAGTCCTTATTATATACGAGGGGAGGGAGTTCCAGAGTCGGGTGGCTGAAACAAGGAAGCATGAGGAAGTAAGATGTTCGGTGTAGAGGAACAGCTAGAGTTAAATTTTCTCTCGATCGTGTGTTTAAGTTATGGTGGGAAGATTGCGAGTGGAAATATAAAGGAGCGATGAGGTGGACAAAGTGTTATATAAGAAGCAGAGACAATGTATTTTTCCCCGTCTTCCAATTGGAGCCAAGGCAACATTTCTAATATTGGAGTTATGTGGTCTGATTTACATAGGATGCATATATAACATGCACAAGCATTATGAATTCGTTGCAGTCTTTGTCCGAATGTGACAATCATGTCAGTTAATAGTAAGTCACAATAAGGTATAGTCTGCTGGAATTTTGGAAGAATGATTCACTAGAAGTTTATTCCAAACGGATGTACAATTTATGCGGATCTTTATTCTCAACAACTGGAACGAGTTCAAACAATTTTTATGGTCGCGGGTTCAAACCCAACCGGACCCCATACTTTATGAACAACCTTAAAAATGTCAGGAGTTGGGAGGAATAAAACTGTTACCATACCCGCTATAGGCCTGGCCTTGCGTCTTCAGATTACCGACTATTTCTATCCATGGCCCATTTCGCTCATTCCTTTACCTGAAATTTCGAAAACATCGAAACTATGGAAGAGGGTCTCAACAAATCTAATATATAAAAATCAATGTTTGTTTGTTCGTACTTTATGCGCAGCCATACCGTTGATCCGATTGTGATGGGCTTTTTGCAAAATGTTCAGGAGATTCCCGGGATGAACATAGGCTATAACAGAGTTGTGATACTCAACTCCTACACCCTTAAAAATTGCCCTTCATAGTGGAAAACATGAAAAAAGTAGCTCTCTGGACGCTTAAATGGCTTACTCTGCCTAAACCATAACAAATACACAAAGTAATGTACACATAATTGAATATCTCAAAAAGCTCTACAAAAAAAATCCGCGACAGCATATGTTTATCTCTTACGGATTACTCTCAATAACCATTTTTGTCTTTCATTGATGCCAAGAAGATTGAGACAAGTACGTATATTCCTGTGCAACTTAACAATGTCTTTAGCTCATTTTTACCAAGAAGATCGAGATAAGTAGATTCCCGGGCAACACCGGGTAATCAGCACGGGGAATCTTAAAATAATTACGATATACATTTATAAATATTTTTGATTTTACTTATTCAACTAATCATAAGAAGTACATTAATGTTTGTCTTTCAGTTAATTTATGCCAAGAAGATCGGGATGAGTAGATTCCCGGACAACGCCGGGTAATCAGCGCGGGGTACCTAAAAATAATTACGATATACATTTTTCCTGTTACTTATTTAACTAAACATAAAACACATTAATTTTTGTATTTCAGCTCATTTATGTCAAGAAGATCGGGATAAGTAGATTCCCAGGCAACGCCGGGTAATCAGCACGGGGTATCTAAATATGTAAATTTATAATTATGTTTCCTTCTACCTATTCAACTAAATATAAAAGCACATCAATTTTCATTTATTTAGGCGTTCCAGCGCACGCCGGGTATTAGCTAGTTCTTCATATAAAAACCCAGAGACTGGTAGTGTCGTGGAATAATTAATCTCGCTGAAATATGGCTCAAGACCATACAACCTGGAAGCATCTTCGTTGAAAGAGTATTTTAGTTTCTTGTCAGAAAAAAGAAATCCAAACAAATGTTGTTTAAAAAACATTACAAATGAGACAGTATCTTTATATAACAATCCTGTTTGTCGCCATTATAAGGCCAAAGCACTGATATGAGAAACAGTTTTGAATAAAATACACAATAAAAACAAATATCTCTTTTAAATATAACTAGCAGTAACTTTTGCGTAGATTTTTTATTTGGAAGTATCTAAATTAGAAGAAGAAAGCATGCAGCTTCTATTAGATGGGAATGTTTAGGATATGTTCTCTGGATATACATACGGTATTAGAGAAACAGTGAGCATTGTTAATACATTCTGGCACTGTTAACGAATTTTTAGTGAGATAAGGGTAGTGTCGAGGTGGGAATGAAGTAACAAAAAACTGGCCTTACTATAAAATACAGAATGTCCACAGCTACCAAAACAACGTAAGTTAGCTCGTAAACTATTTGAGATGGAGGCATGTGGTGTTTTGCAACGCACTCTACATATCTCAAAGTTTTGTTTACCTTTGTCACAGATTGTGATATAAACGACAAACTCCCAATGAGAGAGTCTGTCGATTATATCACAATCTGTGACAAAGGTAAACAAAACTTTGAGAGATGTTGCAATGATGACACCAAAGGAAAAGGCCCAATGTGTATGGTGCTATACTGAGTTTGGTAAATCACCAATAACTGTTCAAAATTTCCGCCGGCAATATGGAAGAGATCCTCCACCCCTAATCATCCATAATTAGATGAGCCATTGAAATTTCTAGCGACTGGCAGTGTAATGGACGTCCCACGGAGTGGACGACCAGGTGTGAGCCAAGAAACTAACGACAATGTGCAACTTGCATTTCAACTCAGACCTCAAAAATTGGTTCGTCATGCTTGACGGGAACTGCATTTATCAAAATCAACTATTCATAAAGTCCTCCATAAGCGGTTACATCTTCAGGCCTATAAAGTGCAAATTTCGGAAGCGTTCCTGCCAACTGACTTCCCTCGGCGTGAGGAATTTGCTGATTCCATGCTAAACGCAATTGACGAAGGCAATGGGTACCTGCAGAGGGTGATGTTCTCTGATGTAGCGACCCTATTTGTGTCTGGACATGTTAACCGCCATAATGTTCGGATATGGGAGTACTGGTGATTTACCACCATGCACGTTGGTCCTTTTCCTGTGGTGTCGTCATTGTCGTTTAAATCACAATCTACAACAAATGTAAACAAAACTTCGAGAGATGTAGAATACGTTGTAGAAAACCGCATGTCTCTATCTCAAATATTTACGACCTAAGTTACATTGTTTTGGTAACAGAACTTTGTGGACATTCTGTATAACATATACGAAAATGAATGGCATATTTGTTTATAATTTAGTGTAAACTAAACATTGAGAATGATCAGAATTTACAGATTTAACAACAGTAATTGAATAGTGTCTATTATATAAGTTAGATGTATATACCTTTTACCTAGACGTTCCTGATGGACTATTAGTTCCTATCTATCTATAATGGCGTAGCACAGTGTTTCTCCTTTGTTAGGAGTTAATAGACCAAATTCATTTAGTTACCTTATTTGTCCATAGACGTCGTGAGTGCCAAGAATTATTCAGGCTTTATGATCTTTTACGAGCCTGAAAATCTTGAGACTCAAATCCACGGCTTAATGTCCCCCCCCGGAGGACTTGCTTCTTGAATTTTCAGTCCTAAAAAAATCCATCGACGCCGGCCGGGTTTTAACCCGCGACCTTGGGACCAGAGGCAAAGAGCATAATCACTAGTCCACCGCAGCCGACATGCTTGTCTAAAAATCAGATTTTCAATTGTGGTTAACTATTTTAAGGGCATGAAAGTCGTGAGGTCCTCTTCCTTCTAAAATGTAATACATTCATAGTTCCATTAAATATATGTAACTTGTAAATGTGGAGAAGATATTCAAACAGTCAAACGTACTCTATTTAATTGTCCAATGTTGTGGTTTGAACGTTATAAATTGAAACATATTTGAATTTTAATGCAAAAAATATATATATTCCAGTCCACTTTGTCATATTCTTAACGACAAAAAATGTTATAATTACTTCTTTTCTTTTTTAAATAGTGTTTATTCTCAAATATAATTTAATTTTACTGTGTTCATCTTTGTTATATAACAAATATATAATATAATATTGTTGTATACTTGTATTTTGTTCTACTTTTTACGTTTATTTACTTGTTAATGTTACATAATTACAGCCCTTATATATCGTAAGGTAAAAAAAGGGTTTTAATATATATATAGGATATAACAAAATATTTATTTAAGGGACGTAAACGAACTTCAAGCCTGAAATAAAAGTCGTCTGAACGAAATCTGAAGGCCCTTTTACATCCAGATTTGAATTGTAAAGGTAATAAATAACACTGGTCAACATGATTTTTGCCTCATGAGTACCAATAGGCCTAGTTGTACTTAATGAAGTTTTTTTATCGTGTTTTCAAATATGTATTCGAAATTTCTTCCATCACCCACAGTTTTTTTTATTTCAATTTCAATTAATGGATTTAAATAATTATTTTTTAATAAACATTTTTTCGTCCATTATAAAATAAAACCAAATGAGCTAACTCAGGAGATTTCAGCTATGAAAAAGAGGTATCAAGGCAAATGGAATCCTAATATGCTGGCCGATTATTGTTGGACCATGAAGAGGGATGCTCCACAGGCGAAATATAGCAGAAAATCGTAATTTCTTACTTTCTAGGCGAGTCCGAATGTTCGAATATTGTGTAGTTACGAATGTAGAAAATATTAAAGTGTTTGAAATTATAAAAACCTATCTCTCGGAAACCTTGCGTGATGGAGAAAAACCGATATCATATTTGAATTCAGGGGGAAAAATACCATCAGAATCACATATTTTTCTTTCTGAGACAAAAAAAAAGTTTATTTTTTGTTGCTCATGTAATCTGAGTTACTAATGAGAGTTGTTAAATATTATAGCCTTTTATTAAATTTTAGCAATTGTATAATGATTTTGGCTTTAAATATTCTTGGCGGACTCAGATCCTAGAATCGCTGGTTTTATCTCGATAGAATTTTTGTAATATAAAGTCGAAAATGAAGCTCCAACCGGAAGTGAGTTAAAGGTTATCAATACACGTGTGGCACTTACAGCACCTTCAGCTATGCTATTCACATATCTGACAAAAATTTCCATGAAAACCGATTAGCCTCCTAACAGAAACAAACTAATACAATCTCAATAAACATTCTTGTTCCAAATATATACGCCATAAATCGAAGATTTCACCTTAAACAAGGTTGTAAATCACATATTTTAGAGTGTTTAATTTTCATTGAAAAGATTTGTACGCCAATAGCAAAGATTTTTTTATAAGAAGGCATTTCTCCTTTTCAAATTGCAAATTACACATTGGACTATGCCTATTTTTTGTGTTTAAAGTTAATCTGCCTGAAATAATATTCTGTATCCAAGTGCATCTAGTATGTACAGGTGTTGAAAAAATCCTATACTGGTACACTGCAATCTGATATTTGTATTTGGAGAGTAACTGATTTATGATTGGTTACTCAATCGTTGGTTATTTCAACTTAAATGTAGAACAATACGAGCTGGTACTTTTAACGCTGTATTTCTCCAATTATCTATAAAATAAATATTAATATAAAATTATAGAATATTCACCTGAAAGGTCCGTCTCCTCAACTTAATTATCATTTAACTGTAGCGCTTTCGGGACTTGTCCCATCATCGGCAGGATTCAAAACTGGTGTTTCACTGAAGATCTGGTAGAGGGGGTTGCATGTATTTGGTTCGTTTTCGTTTATCAGGCTGTCGTTGTGAGCTGCTTTTATGATTTCCATCTCTTCGAGTACGTTTATCTTCGCTGGATTATTTTCTCTGTGCATTACTGTTAGGGTGTTTTCAATATTTAACATGCGATGTCCTTCATGGATAACGTGTTTTGCATAGCTTGATTTACCTTCTGCGTGAATGAAGTCTCGAAAATGTTCTTTGAATCTGATGTTAAAACTCCTGTTTGTCCTTCCTATATAAAATTTGTTGCAGTCCTTGCATGTCAGTTTATAAACTCCTTTGCTGTTGAAAATGTTATTTTCTTCAATGTTATTGTTTATTATGTTTGTTTAATTTGTTATTGGTTCTGTATGCTATTTTTACGTTTTTATCGGCTTTCTTTAGTGCATTGGCTAATTTTGTTGTTTCTTTTCCTGTGTATGTAAGTGTTATCCATGTTTTCTTGTTGTTGTCAGATTCTTTTTCTAGTTTAGTTATGTTGGTTATGTTGTTCTTCTTCCTTTTTTGTTTTTTTTACGAGCTTATCTATGAATTCTTCATTATAGCCATTGGTTTTTGCCATATACTTAATGTAGTTGAGTTCTTGGATATAATTGTCTTTGCTTAATGGGAGTTTCAACATTCTACTGACTAAGCTATTAAATGTACTAATTTTCTGTTGAAAAGGGTGTGTAGAATTTTTGTTTATGGCCAGAGCATTGTTTGTGGGTTTCCGGTAGATACCGATTTCTAGTTTATTGTTGTGTAGATTTTTGGTTATAGACAAATCTAAGTAGTTTATGCTGTTGTTAACTTCTATTTCTTCGGTGAAAGTGATTTTTTCATGCATGTTGTTTAAGTCTTGTAGTATTTCTTTTTCTTTTCTGTTTTCATTTTCATATATTACTAGTACATCATCGACATATCGTGTTATTAGTTTTATGTTGAATTTGTGTATTAGTTCCTCAAAATGTTTATTTTCCAGTTCTTGTAGTTCAAATGAGTTCTAGCAGACAAACTACAGCATTTAGAAATCAATAGGAATACTAAAATGACGTCATTCGACATAAAAAACCTGTACACTAATATCCCGATAAACGAAACAGCAAACATAATAAAACAAAAACTAACAGACAGTAAACTTGAAGATAACTATATCAATCAGTTAAACAAACTAATAACAACAACAATAAAGCAAAATTACTTCCAATTTAACAATGAACTATTTATTCAAGAAGACGGGATCCCGATGGGGAGTCCTACATCTGGAATAATGGCAGAAATCTTCCTACAAGAACTGGAAAATAAACATTTTGAGGAACTAATACACAAATTCAACATAAAACTAATAACACGATATGTCGATGATGTACTAGTAATATATGAATGAAAATGAAAACAGAAAAGAAAAAGAAATACTACAAGACTTAAACAACATGCATGAAAAAATCACTTTCACCAAAGAAATAGAAGTTACTAATAACAGCATAAACTACTTAGATTTGTCTATAACCAAAAATCTACACAACAATAAACTAGAAATCGGTATCTACTGGAAACCCACAAACAATGCTCTGGCCATAAACAAAAATTCTACACACCCTTTTCAACAGAAAATTAGTACATTTAATAGCTTAGTCAGTAGAATGTTGAAACTCCCATTAAGCAAAGACAATTATATCCAAGAACTCAACTACATTAAGTATATGGCAAAAACCAATGGCTATAATGAAGAATTCATAGATAAGCTCATAAAAAAACAAAAAAGGAAGAACACATAACCAACATAACTAAACTAGAAAAAGAATCTGACAACAACAAGAAAACATGGATAACACTTACATACACAGGAAAAGAAACGACAAAATTAGCCAATGCACTAAAGAAAGCCGATAAAAACGTAAAAATAGCATACAGAACCAATAACAAATTAAACAACATAATAAACAATAACATTGAAGAAAATAACATTTTCAACAGCAAAGGAGTTATAAACTGACATGTAAGGACTGCAACAAATTTTATATAGGAAGGACAAACAGGAGTTTTAACATCAGATTCAAAGAACATTTTCGAGACTTCATTCACGCAGAAGGGAAATCAAGCTATGCAAAACACGTTATCCATGAAGGACATCGCATGTTAAATATTGAAAACACCCTAACAGTAATGCACAGAGAAAATAATCCAGCGAAGATAAACGTACTCGAAGAGATGGAAATCATGAAAGCAGCTCACAACGACAGCCTGATAAACGAAAACGAACCAAATACATGCAACCCCCTCTACCAGATCTTCAGTGAAACACCAGTTTTGAATCCTGCCGATGATGGGACAAGTCCCGAAAGCGCTACAGTTAAATGATAATTAAGTTGAGGAGACGGACCTTTCAGGTGAATATTCTATAATTTTATATTAATTTTGAATAAACCTCAACGGAACACATCATGAATCTTATAAAAGTTGATTATTACAGGATCACATGAAATAAAAAAAACTAAATGTTCCAGGAATTTTAAGATATCCCCAATTTCAGAAAGGATAACAGATTGTGGTAAAGTATGCATCATGTAAGCAAAATACAAAGATTCCCACAACAAATATTACAATAATTTGCACATATCAGAAGAAATCGTGACAGAGCAGTAAATTTAGATTTAGATTTATTTATTTAGCCTGGTGGAGTTAAGGCCATGTGGCCTTCTCTTCCACTCACCAGGGCAAACATATATTACATCAGAATATAACAATCACAATGAACTCTAATATTAAATACTAAATAAAAATTTGATCAAAAAGATAATATCTATTATATTACGATCTATAATGCAACTAGTTAATGTTAGTTAAAATTAAGACTAAAACTAATAATAAAATGTATACAATCAAGACATATTAAATTGTCCCTGTCTAATGTATATATAAAACAAAAGAAAAATAATGAGATATAGAAAACTAATTTTACGTTTGTACAATATTTAAAACAAAACAAAAGAAAATATTTGTTAATCTTAATATTATTTTCATAGATAATTAAATTTATTAATTGTTAAAAGAATACTCTCAGTGAGGTGTATAAGTTAGTTTGTTATTAAATAATTCTTTAATTTGTTTTTGAAGGATGTTATAGTTTGACAGTCTCTGACATAGATTGGTGGATAAATTCTGAGGCCGGAAAATGCCAGCAATGACCTAAATCCTTGAATGCTCAGTGATGGTAATGCTGCTATAATAATCCCGTAAATATATAAATGTTGGCTTAGCTTTAGAACATCACTATTTATCTACGAGAAAACTCTGTTTAGTGTCGCACAGACTTGGTCATTTAATGTTACAATGAGTACTCAACTCAAATATTCTTGCTCTGAATTTCCAATGTACAGTTTTCTAGGAGCCAATTAGTGAATGATCCATGAATTTTACTCTTCTCCAAATTATGGTAACCAATACAATTGATGAAAACATAATGCTAGTAGAGTAAAAAATAAACCGGACTGGACAGCATAAAGAATATACTATTTGTCTATTTTTAATCAACTTATTATTTTACTGTCTCTCCCTCTCTTCCTTAGTTTTACCTCCTCTTTTGTTGGCACTTTTACGATGCCACCTGCATATCAGGTACAGGTACAAGACCTGTCGGTCAGAATTTTTATTTTTTTTATCTCTTATTACATTTTTGATCACACAAGGACACGGAGGGCCTTCCCGGATGAAGAACTAACTGGAATACAACACGAACAAAATGCGGCATTTGCTCATACATTTATACCAAGGAAGTGAAATAAAATAGTATGGACACCCTTAAAACATTAATACTGGAAGCAGACCGAGAAAAGTACTAGAATTTGGATTAGAGGGAAGAGGTCGGCCGAGGTATACTGTAAATGGGAAGAACAAGTAAGGAAGAATGTTGAGAAAAGAGAAGAATGGATGGAAATGATGAAAGAGGAGGTATGGAATGACCTAAATAAATGGGCGCTTTTGTCCAAAACTCGACTCCCGGAATGGAGTTATGGGATCAGATGAAGGTGAATAAAATATAACAGGAAGGCCATATAGTGTTAGTAGACTATTTGGACCATGATGGTTGACATTTGCCTTATAGATAAAGGAAAAAAAAAAACTAAAAAAGTAATCCAAAACATTTACTTTGTGCAGGCTACATGAAAAAAAAATGCAATTTTGAAATGTATAAAATAGATAATTTTTGAACTCATAAAGTTCAATGCTTTGTACCGTTTTCCTTTATTTTTTTTTTACTAGTGGAATAAATTGGTGAGATCTGTGCCTTTTTTTTTTCTTCGTAGATGCAAGACGCAGCTTACTGATAAATGCCGAAAGTTTTGCTTGTTTTATATTCCGTTATTCTGCTCCTTTGTTGTATAAAGTTTCGGAACATGTTAATGGTAATGGGATTAACCTTTTTGAATACGTTTAATATGTTATTCTTTGAATGTGAAATTAGCCAAATCTGTATGCGACTTACTATTCAAACACCACGGTATTAATAATAAATATTTTAACAACGGTAATTGTATTAACCCTACTGAAAACAAATATCCCTATTTTGTTGTTAATTTTTAAACGTTTGTTGTTCCAGAAACTTGTTTAAACTGTTGGAGCTATTATGTGATTAAAACGTATGCAGTTATTTGCATTGTTAGTATCAAAGCTACGGAGTTTTAATTTATAAGAGTAAAAAATACAATTTTGAGCAATCCATTGTAAATGTAGGTGACAGTGCAAGATTTATTACTAAATAGTTCTGTATATATACTCAGTTTATTAGAATTAAAAAAAAATAGGATCTATTGGCACAAAAGCTCGGAAGAACCAAAACCGACTGAAGTTTTTGTGCTGCTACCGGCTACCATAGGGCAATACATGAAAATAGATGGGTAGAGTTTTCTTAACCGAATTTCGTTACTTCTGAGTTCGGCTAGCAAATCAGCTATCCTAACATAAGTTACAAACAAAATATTTTTTTTAATCAATTGAGTTGGTGTTTACTTGATGAAAATCCATATTTATTCCATCCGTAGTAATTCTGCCCGAAGGCAGGTCCTTCACTGCAATCATAGCATTTTCATGCTATGCTTGCAGCTTTACTAAGGAATTGTAGGTGTGGTAGCTTTCCGTTGCTTTCCACACTGTGAAGGATGACGATGATGATGATGATAAGGATGATGATGATGGTGATGGCCATATGATTTCGGGGACCGTTTGGGCCTTAAAAGTTTTCCTCACATTTGTCTTACAGGTGAGGAAAAACCCCGATAAAAACCTCACCCAGAAAAACTGCCCCGACCGGGGATCGAACCAGGGCCCGCTGCGTGACAAGGCAGCACGCTACCTCGAGACCACAGCGGTGGACCCATATTTATTAATTAAATAAAAATAAAACGTAGTTTTATTTGATTTTCATATTTATTATATAATTCAGTGACAGCTGTTTCGGTACACTGTACCTTCTTCAGACATGTTAATTTTTTTTTTCAATGTGCGAGCGACTGGCTCAGCAAATGCCAAGACAGACGGTAAGCTAGTGATGCGTATTGCTCTGTGAAACACTGTATAGTCTTCTTACTCTGATAACTGGTGCAAACTTACATATTTTCACAATTGGACTAATTCACCTGTTCAACGCTGAAATTAATACGGCGTTTTGTTTCAGGCTCGTAGCAATGAAACCAACTTTCGTCACCTGTCACAATACTCGTCAAAAATTCATCACCTTCATTTCGAAATCTCTGAAGAAGGTTATGGGTGATGGTTCTTCTCTGAAGTTTGTGGTCTTCACTCAATAAACGTGGAACCCAACGGGCACTAACTTTTCGGTAACCTAAGCTGTGAATCATTTCTTGCACTGCACTGTGTCCTATTGCAAGTTTTGTAGCGATTTCATTCACTGTGATACGCCTGTCGTCTCTAAAATAAGTGCATCAACTCTTTCCTTGTTGCGATCCGTGGAGGCATCTTTGATACTCGTGTTCCCATTAAAATGTTTCACCCATCTCCTAACACTGCTGGCACCCATGCAGGCATCTCCGTAAGCACATTGAATCATGGGTGAATGTCAACAGCAGATTGTTCCTCTTTACAAGGAATTCAATGGCAGCACGCTGTCGAAACGAAACACTGATGTCCGCCATTTTGGAAACACTGCGTGTGGTCACGTGATGGAAGCTGGTATAAAGTCTGTAGATTACGATCCTGCAGTCGTTTTTGTTACGTTGTTGAAATTCGAATTTTAAAAATGGATTGTTGTTTGCAGATGATCAAATAATTTTTGCAGGCGATGAAGATGATATGAAATATATGATAAATAAATTAATGGAAGAATATAAAAAATGGGGACTGAATATAAACTTACAGAAAACAGAATATATGTGTTTGGGAAAGGATGTGGATGACCTCATACTTGAAACAGGGAAAATAAAAAAAATGTGATTTTTTTAAATATCTTGGGTCAATAATTACAAGTTTCGGTACCTGTGAGAGAGATGTACAGGCTAAAATTGCAATGGCAAAAAATGCAACTAAGACATTACATGGAGTAATTTTGGAACAAAAATATTACAAAAGAAACTAAAATGAAAATTTATAAGAGCATAATACAGAACATTTTGTCATATGGAAGCGAAACTTGGTCTTTGACGGAATAACAAAGAATAAAATTAGAACAGTTGAATTCGATTATTTTAGAAGAAGCCTCCAAAAAACAAGACAGGATAAAATAAGAAATGAATTTCTTTGGAGAGAAATGAAGGTCACCACATCTGTTGTTAAGAGGATTGAAAATCAAACGCTTAAATGGTATGGCCATGTACAAAGAATGGAAAATGAAAGATAGTCAAAAAATGTATACCAATGGTCACCCCTTGGAAGAAATAAACGTGGTAGACCAAGATGGAAATGGAAAATCTACGTCAGAACAATAATGGAGGATAGGAATTTGGAAGAGGGAGATTGGAATGATAGAGATAAATGGAAACTGAAGACGGCAAACCTATAAGTGGGGGAAAGCCGAAGAAGAAGAAGAAGAGAAAAATGGATTGTTCACGACTTTCAGTATGCCCCTCGTAGTTACATTTGCTAAATACTATGGTCGTGACGTAATCATCGAGTTTCAAATTCACACTTTGATAGTCAAAAGGCAAGAATGTTGTCATCTCAGTTATCGTGGTGGTGGTCAAGAATGTTACAGTATATTTAGATTTATGGTGAGACAGGTCAAGAAGATTCTTGGCCTACCAATCGACTGCGTCTTCACATCCACGTGTATTAATAGAGGTGGGCCAGTATAGGGGTGAAATGTTATCAGCATGTCGGGTCCTTCACCCATTATAATTGATTTCCTCAACCTGGAGCCGCTACTAATTGTATAAACCCAAATTCCTCATGCTGGATGTGAGCACCGGCCCCATTCTAGCCAAAATCTCACTAGAAAATTAGGGGATTCTATGCCACCAACAGAGGCCTATATTGAAATAAAAAAAACTGGATAACGCACAATTTATTGTTGCAGTAAGTAAATAAATACCTGAGAGAATTAAAAAAAAAGTGCGAAATACACTTTAAAATAGAGTGAGAAGTTAAGAGCAAACTAACCCAAAATCAGCAAATTTCCAATGTAAAATGTGTATTAATCATTGCTTAGACAGTGTAGCCAACAAATCTCATAAACCCGCTAACAAACAAGTGAACGCTAAACTAATTTGCCCATTTTTCACCCTAATCTGCCCAAACTAAGACTTATTTCTCCATTTTGTCACCCTAACTTGCCCACTAATGTATAATCTACAAACGAAAAGAATGAAAGCAAGCGACGAAGGGAGGGACGGGGAATTGCAAGCGATACAATGACTTACTGAGAATTTAGGAACAGTCCATGATGTCACTCACATCTGTAGATTATTTCAGACGTATTCAATTTTATGTTATATCTTTTATGTTTTACGGTAATTATATTTTCTCTTCTTATTCAGTTTGGTTACTTTATATTTTAATTTTTCGTAGTTCGCTGTGAGGTGAAGGTGATGAATAAAATTTTGAAGTGTGTCCGTCAGATTCGGAACTAACACGCCCGCTCAGCGTCTAAATGAAGGTAAGTTATAGTATAATCCTTCATGATATAATGTGCTGAGTGTGAAATACCTAACTGATTTCATTCACTTCGTCTGTGCACTGTATCCTCATATATGTGAGCATACATGTTGGCAATTGGCTCTAGCGGGAACATTGTTCAACACGACGCTAAAAGCCGCTGTTCTCCGATCGAATAGGTGGCACGGTGGCATAAAATGTGGACTTGAACTTGCGCAAATTCCGTAGGTTTGCACCAAAGCATGATGGCAACCGCTCGATTTCAGCGCGGGTAATAGTTATGATGAGTGGTGACATATCGTATTGTGATGGAACATTTTATTGTTGCTCATTAGTGCACAAAGCTGATCCGATTCAACTAAATCCTGGGTACGTAGAGAAATTATTGTATCATACACTCCGTAAATTTCATTTTGATTTTTACTAGTTCATATTTTCTTTCTTGTCAGATTAAACGTACAAGTTAGTGTTTTGTAACAACTTTGTTACATGGGAGACAGACATGTCACGTAGAACAGTGACAAAGTGCCAGTTTTGTGCTAGGGCATAAATAACTTTCATGTTGTTGGGGTAAAGTGATGTCAATTTTGTGATTAATACACAACCATTGTATTCCAGCTCCCAGCCAAACAACTTTTCAATGTACTGTAAATAAAATTTACGTCATACATGGATAGAGGCGTATTTTATCCTGTTAATCATTCTTTGAAATTGCAAATTATTTTAAATTTTATATTTTATTGCTGAATTTGTAAAACAATAACGTTTGTATGTTGCATTTATTTGATTCGTGATCTCTTTCAACTTGGCCGACCTGCAACTAATTTTAAAATACTGCTTGGTTAGATGCTGTGCTCCCATGTGTAGCTATTCTCATAATTATTATATTTATTTGTGTAATTATTTATCTATTTTTGTTATCAAGTTTGACCAGTCTCATGGGCTAATGGTCAGCGTTTCTGACTACAGTTCATGAGGTCTCGCGTTCGATTCTTGGTCAAAGCATGGGAATTTTTCCTTAAAGGGAATTATTCCTATGGTTGCTTACGGTCTGGATTTCAGGTTAAATTTAGGTTAAGAACTCTCCTGGCGCTTCATTATCATTTGTAACACGACATATCTTTGGGGTAATGTAATTCCACCTTCCAGGTGCTCCAACCTAAGAAATTGATTACAACTCCGCCAATGCCAGGGGATAAAGCCAGAAATGTCACAACAGACAACCTGGTAGACAAAAAAAATCAATGTTTTTTTTTGTCCCATTAGACTGATGTCACTCTACGCTTTATCATGCCTGACGTCCAAATCTCAATTCCTTTTAATCCCTTCTCCTTGGCTGTTTAAAATGATATCCATCGATGTTGATATTGCCTTCCTCTTTTCCTCTTGCCGCATACACTCAATTTTTTGTAGGAAATGTGCACTCAGTTGAGCATTAGGGACAGCACACACACCCAGACCCGAAGTGGGGATTAAAAAAAAAAAAATAATTCCCACCCCGCCGGGAATCGAACCCGGGTCGACGGAGTGGAAGGTAGGGACTCTACCTACTACGCCACGGCGACGGACCGCCTACACTCTATTCTACATTGTTTTTAAATGTATCCTAGCTGCTGATGCCCTTTTTTACAAGACCAAAACTATGCTACATTTATAGAATCTAATTAGGATTTTTTAAGTTTGTTCTCATTGGCATTTAAATAATTATTTTTTTTTATCATATACACGTCAGATTTAGACCATTGCTGGGTTTAAACAAATATAAATACGGTAATGTAAAAAGGACACTTCATCGTAATAAACTACGTTTTTCGATGGAATTTTTAAACGTTTTTTAATTTTTTTTCATACAAATGAACACCCATATTCAGAAAACTATTTTTTTTTCTGCTGTATACTATAAACACTTTCGTGTCCAATTAAAATATCTTTACAAACTTTCAGCATATTTTATATACAGAAGTGAGAAGATAAAAACAATTCGATTAGGATATGGGTGCTAATTTATCCGAGAAAAGCAAATGATTTTTTAAATTTGTAATTGCTTAAAATCCCGCATTTGTGAAGCATAGTAGATGAGAAAGTAGGTAAAGTGTGATTTAGTTACGATGTATTGATCCATAAATAAATAAGTGCTATATTAATAGATAAATACATGAAGTTAGTTACAAATACAATTTTAATTCATTACATAAAATATTCCATTATCAATTTTACACAGTTACATTTACAAATGTAACTATCATATGGAAGGATAAAAAGGTGTATTTTTAAAAGTAAATTTATGAATATTTCATTTTCTTGATTGAAACTGTAATTGATAGTAGATATTTTCAATTCATTCATAGTTTACTGTTCGATCGAACATCCTTCATTGTTAACTCATTCTTCTCCACTCTCTATTTTCTACCCTCTTTTCTTAGAAGAACATAGATTAATTTATCTTAATGCTATCGTCTGTTTTTTCCCGCAGTCTTTTTTTTTTTTTCGTTATCATTCCCGAATCCTGAACAGGCCCAGCCAATACATTTTTATTATATTTTTCGGTGTTATTCTTCGTTAATTTTTCATTGAAAATGTGGTAGCTTCCTTTATTTTACGCGCTCAACTATATTTCTGGTTTTACAGATATCTGCGAGTTGCATATGGTGATTAAGTATGGATTTGGCTAAATTTTGGTTTCTAATTTTACTGAAATTTAACGGAAGGTCGGCCGCGGTGGGCTAGTGGTTATGTTCCTTGCCCCTCTAGTTCCGAGGATCGCGGGTTCAAACCTGGCCGGGGTCGATGGATTTTTAGGATGGAAAAATCCAAGGGACAAGTCCTTGAGGGGGGACTCTAAGTATATGATATATTCCAATTTACATTTTACCCCTATAAATAAAAAGTTTAATTATGTTATAAAAATACTTAACCAATTGTAATATTCGTATATCTATATTAATTATTTTATTTAGGAATATTCCACAATACAGCGTTTCTCCTTCAACCCAAAGTGATTTGTCGCCAGAGGTTCCTTTCTAAAGCATCATCTTCCCTCAAATCTCTAGCTTCCATACTTCTCTTCACTCCATCCATCCATCAATCCATCGTTCTCTAGGCCTGCCTCTTCCACTTCTTCCATTAGCTTTCCAATTAAGGATCTTCTTTGGTATTCTCTCTTCTTCCATTCTTATGAGGTATCCATACTATTTCAAAAGTTTTTCTTCTGTTTTTCCTAATATGTTTTTTCAACTCGCATAATTTCCCTTATTGTGCTGTTTCTGACCTTATCCCTTCTTGAAATTCTTGTCGATCGCGTCCAAAAATCAATTTCTACTGCTAACAGCTTGTTGGCTTGTTTTCTACTTACTGTCCAGGTTTCGGACCCATATAATAAAATGTTTTGTAACGAAACTTATTAATTATTAATACATTTATTAATTATTAATCCATATTTATTTGCAGTTATAATTATAATCACTAATATATATTTATATTTATTATAAATTATTTACTTATTTATTGGGTATCGAGTCTGAACATGTTCAAGCTCGTAAAAGAACCGCAAACCTTCGCAAAATTTGCCGTCTATTACTCATCCAAGTAATATTTCAGTTGCCTACTAGGTGTCTCACAGAGGCGATATGTCAATTATCGATCACATATCACCCGTTGACATTTATCGGTAAAGAAGCTTGGTTAAAACACTCCCACTAGGGAGCACCGTAATCCCCACACGGGAAAGTAAGGGATACATAGATAGATTAAGTATTTGTTAGATATCGTAATCATTAAAATAATTCGTTCCTGGAGAATAATGTGATGCTTTCTTTTGACAACTAACAATAAATAAATAATTTTATTGACTATTTAACTCATGCCCCAAATGAGAGTCAATGACCAATCGCGTTTCAGTGAATTTTGATTTAACCAACCACAGTCGTGTTTCACCTGGAATTTATCAAATAAGTTTATCATATTAACCCTTAAATTGGCAAAACACACATTTCTTCTGTTAGTTATTTGAATGCTGCGGACCGCAGTGAAAACGGAATATTGTGTAACTGTTATTATTAGGTATATTGTATAATTAGATACACATTGAAGTGGTTTCTTTTTGTTCGTTTTCTTCTGATTTATTTAAAATATTAAATTAATTAAATCAACTGATGTATCCAAAAGGATACATTACGAATTTAAGGGTTAAAGAAAGCTCCTCCTGCTTAACATTCTGAATAGGTCAGAGCATTATTTTGCAATGACTGACTCTCTAACAAATACGGCTACAAGATTGTGTGTATATATATTGCACGAATGTAATTAGATATTGCTTGCAGGATGTAATAGAAAAACATTCGTAGTAATTGATTATACCACAATAAAAAGAAACCACTGTTTGCACTTTCTTAAAAGTATTATTTCCCAGGAATTTACGTTCCAGAAAAATATAATTTATTTCATAGGACTTCAGAAATTAATTATTAACCAATAATGTTGGTTATAAAGAGTTTGATGTTTCATTTTTTCTACACTGGGGTGCATTCTACAATATTGTGATCCTTTGGTAATAAATTATAATTATGATCTGGTTGCAGTGATAAACAAATGATGCATAACAAACGTTTCTCATTTGTTTTCAAACATCGCCGTTTACATTAAATATATACATATTTTTAAATAACTATATTTAAATAATTATTTATGAGTAAACAGGTTAATTTTATTCGTTAAATAGTCCTAACAAATGCTATTATTTATGATTAATAATGACCTGTAATTAATACTTAATGTAAATAATGCTATATTTAAACTGGTATAGTTAAAACCATAAGACCTTCTCTTCCACTTAACCAGTGAGAAATATTAAGTACAGAGAAAAATTACTAAGAGCATAACATAGAATGGATAATTACAAAACAATTTTTATACAAATTAATCTAAAGATAAAATAAAGTAAGGCAGTATTATTACAGTAGTGAAAAATCAGAAACCATCAGATAATCAGCTCAAAAACCAATAATTACAAATGAAAGATTTAAATTTCTTCTAAAAGAAGCTAATGTCGCCAGTGTGGCACGCCGTAGCGTAGTGGTTAAGGCACTGCACTACACGCCGGAAGGTCGAGGGTCCCGGTGGGGTCAGGATTTTTAAACTGACCCAAACCTTTTGGCAGCACTATGACCCTGGTGTCGACTCAGCCTGTAAGGGAAATGAGTACCAGACGCTTGTTCTGGGAGTAAAGAGGCCGTCACGCAGGGCTGACAACCCAGCTGAGATCCAGTGCCGATTGTCCAGAAAAGTGGGAGCCTTAACCTCCTACTACCCCAAGGGCCTCCTGAGGCCTGTAGTTGGATACCTTTACCTTTAATGTCGCCAGTCCCTAATTTCTTGTGGTAAGGAGTTCCTAAGTCTAGCACTAGATACGGTATAGCAATTAACATAATGGGAGATTCTGCGTCATGAGATGTGAGGTAGAAGGTTCTAGTGTGATCGTGGTATTCGATTTGCGGTTGTAAAATAGCGATTGAAGCGAAAGAATAAATAACTTGATGTAGTGATGGGTATGATTATGAATAGCAAAGTAAAATAATGCAACTTTTATAAGATTCATGATGTGTTCTGTTGATGTATTATTCAAAATTAAAATATAAAATTATGGAATATTCACCTGGAAGGTCCGTCTCCTCAACTTAATTAATTATTTACTGTAGCGCTTTCGGGACATGTCCCATCATCGGCAGGATTCAAAACTGGTGTTTTGAATTTGCGGTTGTAAGATAGCGATGGAAGCGAAAGAATAAATAACTTGATGTAGTGATGGGTATGATTTTGAATAGCAAAGTAAAATAATACAACTTTTATAAGATTCATGATGTGTTCCGTTGAGGTATTATTCAAAATTAAAATATAAAATTATGGAATATTCACCTGGAAGGTCCGTCTCCTCAACTTAATTAATTATTTACTGTAGCGCTTTCGGGACTTGTCCCATCATCGGCAGGATTCAAAACTGGTGTTTTGAATTTGCGGTTGTAAGATAGCGATGGAAGCGAAAGAATAAATAACTTGATGTAGTGATGGGTATGATTATGAATAGCAAAGTAAAATAATGCAACTTTTATAAAATTCATGATGTGTTCCGTTGAGGTATTGTTCAAAATTAAAACATAAAATTATGGAATATTCACCTGGAAGGTCCGTCTCCTCAACTTAATTAATTATTTACTGTAGCGCTTTCGGGACTTGTCCCATCATCGGCAGGATTCAAAATTGGTGTTTTGAATTTGCGGTTGTAAGATAGCGATGGAAGCGAAAGAATAAATAACTTGATGTAGTGATGGGTATGATTTTGAATAGCAAAGTAAAATAATACAACTTTTATAAGATTCATGATGTGTTCCGTTGAGGTATTATTCAAAATTAAAATATAAAATTATGGAATATTTACCTGGAAGGTCCGTCTCCTCAACTTAATTAATTATTTACTGTAGCGCTTTCGGGACTTGTCCCATCATCGGCAGGATTCAAAACAACTTAATTAATTATTTACTGTAGCGCTTTCGGGACTTGTCCCATCATCGGCAGGATTCAAAACTGGTGTTTTGAATCCTGCCGATGATGGGACAAGTCCCGAAAGCGCTACAGTAAATAATTAATTAAGTTGAGGAGACGGACCTTCGAGGTGAATATTCCATCATTTTATATTGTAGTTTTTAAAATAATGCATTTTTCTACGATCATAGAGATGGAGCCAGCATAGTTCGTGAAAGTATGAAGAAATGTGGTCATATTTACGAATATTAATATACATCTAATACACATGTTATGAATAAGTTACGATTTATGTGTCAATAACATGTCACAATCAAAATGCATCACATATGTTGTACTAGAATTATTTCGAAATATTAAACAATATAATTTAACACAGTAAAACTTGTCTATGAAGGAACATGACGGTTCCTTAAATATATTTCCGTCTTGGCAGTTTTCCTTCGTATTAAGGGTTCCCAAATTATAAGCTTGAATTTTCTTGCTCAGTGTTAGGGTTTTACATACACGCTTTGAAGACATAACGTATTGAACTGAAATGCAGACATAATAGTGTATGTAAGACAGCACAGTTTACACGGCAATACAAAACAACTTTATTGAACAAAAACGAGAAGGAACTCAACTACAAGAGGACTGAAGAATTTTCCCAACTCCCTCGTAGGTTACTTAAGCAGGCAAGGAAAAGCGAGGGATTGCCCCCTGGGTATCCCCGCAATACAGTAGCAGCATAAGAAGATAAAACGATATAATGCAGTAGCATCATAAGCAGAATTTTCACGTGTGGCCATTAATACTGCAATTATAACGTGCTTAAGAATAATTTTCCGTGTTACTGAGGTAAAAATTAACTATTGGTACTTTAAAAACCATTCCGTTTCCGCGTTGCGAAGGTTTCCGGTTTATACAGGACAATTTTACATATAAAATCGTACCGTTCTGGAGATTTTATTCCGTCTCTATGGGTTTCCTCCTTATAAAGATTTCGGCTAAAACAGGTTTCACTGTATTAAAACAATCATTGTTTGAAAAATAATGCCTCAATTAGTTTACTCAAATTGTTAAAATATACCTACAATATTTATTATAGACCACCGTGTTGCAAAATGATGGACTGGGTTTCAAAGTTCTTTAATTTTCTTTACATGATATATAACAACAAAACTTGCATGGGGTTAAGAGAAACTCTTCGAGTTTTCATAACATACTTTTTAAGTGTTTGATGTGAGCACCATTCGTTACACGGCACACATTTAACCTTGGTCCGCATATTTGGAGTAATGGATTCAACATCAGCAACAGTCCTTCTTCTCAACTCTGGAAGGTCGACGGGAAGTGGTGATACATACACATGGTACTTCTAACTATCTATACCATCGACGAATACTCTTATCTGTCGGGAGGATCAATTTCAAATTGCTGTCGGAAAGCTCACTGTATTGCAACAATGGAACCAGACCTCGCAAATTGCAACACACAGAATGACTTATGTATAGGAGTCGCCATTTTCACAAATTAAACGCTGTGATGCAATAATGACAAGGAACAAATTACTGCATAGAGGATATGAAACTCACAGTTTTTCTTTCATTATAACATAATCACGCATCCAATTTAGTTTGTAAAGCTATACCAACTACTTAAAACCCCGTCCAACATTTTGGAACACGGTGTATTTTGATAAATTAGATACGTTAACAATTATATGAAAATGTTTTTGAATGAGATTTACATTTTGATATGAAATAACAAGTGATTTATGGTAAACATTTTCGAAGTCATATGATACTAACTGCTAGGTAGCTAACGAGGATTTTTCCAGTAAATTCAAATGTCAGAGGTCAAGTATTTTGATAAATTGCCACTCGGCCAAACGCACGTTATATACCGGAAAGGAGCGTCGCCACTATAATGTAGACACATATTTTCTGCAGTCTAGATTTCCGTAACTTTATCTCGTTTCGCTACAGTGTATTAAGATAAAAAATTACTTTTCTCTGAGAAACAGGTTCTAGCATCCTCACCTTTTTGCTTACTTTATAAACACCAGTTATATCGTAACCCTTGTCCGTCCGTCAGTTGAACAAAATACGTAAGTTATAACTATGCTGTTTGTACACAAGAATGTTGATGACGATTTTAGCATATATAAAATCATAGGTTCAGTCCCGCGCCGTAGCCGAGTGGTTAAGGCAGGAAGCCTTGGCGCAGAGCTACGGGACTTGCGCTGGTTCGAGTCTCCATGTGGGAAGAAATTTTCTTTTGGCATTTCGGCCAGTATAGGACCGGTGCCCACCCAGCATCGTGAGGCATTTGGGTAGCTACAATAAGTAGCGGCTCCAGGTTGAGAAACCAGCTATAACGGCTGGGGGACTCGACATGCTGACTACATGTCACCCCTACACTAGCTGATGATCATCTACCTCTGTGATTGACACATGTGGATGTGGGACCAGCAGTCGGTTGGTAGGCTAAGGGCCTTCTAGGCCTATCGCGGCAGGAGTTAAAATCATAGGTTCGATTTATTTTAATGTCGCATTTGAAACTGGATTCAGTTAGTTACTTTGTGGCTATTTGAACTGAGAAGTAACTTAATGCGGTTACGAAAACTGAATCCAAGATTAAGGGATTGCTATCTTGTCTCAATCGCTCATAGGAAATAAATGCCATTTAATGGACTTAAATAATTGGTTGCCCCGATTGTGCGATGGGCGATGATAATGATGATAGTGGAGAGCCAGTAGGGTCTTTAATCCTAAACTTCACCTGAGGCGAAAATGTTCTAATTTTATTAAATTTGTCCAGGAGAACTCGCAACTTTTCTCCTCCTTATGTACTCAAACGTTCGCGTCACAAATAGTTTATGGCCCTCGCCGGATGTATAACTAACTAATAAAATTCATTGTTAAAACCGTTGAGGTGGAGAGTCATAAGATAAAATAAGTTAAAATATACCTTCTTAGGTAAGATCCGTCGTCCTCAACTTATAAAATATATATTATTTATGCCTGTAAGCCTTTCAGAACATCCATTCCATCTTCAGCAGGTTCTTCTTCGCTACAATATCTAGTATGATATTTGATGCTGCTGGTCCTAATGTGGTGTTGTCGTGACGATATCGTCAGGAAGAAGTTTTAGCATGTTCCATGACGTAAGAGGAAATCCAGGATATATTTCTCAGGTTGATCAGCACTTGAATTTGAATACAGTACCTCCTGAAAGAATATACCGTCTGAGCCAATTTATTCGGTACATATCCCTTTCTTAAAATAACTAAGTACGGTGGTTATTTTAGTCCTGCAGCGTAGCTGAGTGGTTAAGGCAAGAAGCCTTGGCGCAGAGTTACGGGTCTCGCACTGGTTCGAGTCATCATGGGGAAGAATTTTTTCATGAAATTTCGGCCAGTATGGGACCGGTGCCTACCCAGCATCAAGAGGCATTTGGGTAGCTACAATAAGTAGCGGCTCTAGATTAAGAAAATCAGCTATCACGGCTGGGGGGCTCGCCGTGCTGACCCACGTGCAATCCCTAGACTGACTGGATGATCGTCTACCTCTATGATTAACATATGTAGATGTGAGGCCAGCAGACTCAAGGACCTTCAAGGCCTATCACACCATGGAGTTTAGTTTTAGTACTTATTTTTAACTATAAACATAACATGCATCTTATATTTACATCAGTCTGTTTCAAAAGATATGCAGCACAGTTAATACATATCTAAGACTGTTCAGGATTTGAATTGAATACGTTTAAGGGAAGACAGAGTAGAGATGGTGGATTAACTAATCATTAATTAGTTATCTTGGGATCGCAACTCGCAGATTTTTATGTACTGAAAAATCTTTCCTGTATTACGTTAAAATCCACTAGAGTATTATTGACAAAAAATAATTTAATTTTCCTAGAGTTATTGAAAATCAAGTTAAGTGTTACATCTGTTTATCTCGATTTAAGGAACTGTTTTGTGCGGAAAATAACTTTCTACCGTCCAAACCCTAGTGTTTGTATAGTCACGTAATCTCTTCTGTAAATATTGTCAATCAGGATCTGTTTAAATCGTAAATGTCATGATAGAGGTTTCTGTTTTAACTCGCGATCGCTGCGCCTTTGCTAGAAGTTTCCAAATGTTATAGTGTGCTCTAGAAGAAAATACATTATTATTCTTTAAATTAGATTGTTTATACAGGCTCGGATGATAAGTATGTTGCTATTGCAAACACTCCTGTTTTTAATCCTGATTGGATAAATTTCATATTATTTAAAACGTCTTCGCGACCTAATGTTTGTTACGGAGCATGCTGTAACTAAATAGTTATACAAATAAATTAAACACATACATACATACATACATACATACATACATACATACATACATAATACAAACTACGCACTATATATATATATATATATATATATATATATGATATGAAAAGAAAAATGAATGCTTGAGTCGGGATTTGAACTCGAGTTAAATCCCGACTCAAGCATTCATTTTTCTTTTCATATCATATTTGCCTTCATTGCCAAATGTCAAAAATATATATATATATATATATATATATATATATATAATTGTTAATGAAAGATTTAAAAAATGCATACATACGGCGTATATATAGTATAAGATCTTCATACAAAATCTATACCTAATTCGCTTTCCGAAATATACAATGTTACTATAAATGATCGTTCCGATTACAAACTCGAATAACTATCGTTAGGAGACACGTAGAAACATGATACAGTAAAAGCTCCTTATTCGCGGGGGATATGTTCCGCAAATATGCTGCGAATACAGAAACCGCGAATATGGAATTGTAATTTGTATGGGTATATAGGGGATACGTGCCGGGATTACAGAATAAAATAAAAATTATCAAAATAAAATCAATTAATGATAGATTTCTAACAATATCTATTAATTATTACTGTCAGGTTTAGGCATGGGCTTAAATAACTTATTATTTTTATTTTCCTGTTTTGCCGCTTTTAAAATATAGTTCAATTAAGATTGATATTCAACTGTGAATTCTGCGATAGAATCCCTTATTTTGTCTTCGGATTTCTTGATTCATTAAGATTGAAACAGCGTGATATAGACGCAAACTACTTGCCAACGCGTAAACGTTCATACATTTATATTTTTACTTTAAGCCTCAATACTACTTTTTTCCGCTTCGGAACTAATTTTCTTTCCTTTTACTCGACATTATAAATTGGCAACAAAGCAGAAGAGACACGTGTTATTCAATCAAAATTGTTGCAACGAATGGCAAGTTGAAACAATAAAACACCGATCGTGGCGAGGGCGGCATTTATCAACTGACATAGCGGCACGTGAAATACTGCGGCGGTGGCTTTTAACAACGAACTTTAGGCTTAGCGACAATACGGTTTGTTTTATTTTGATATTAATATGTCCATTTGGTTTGAATCACTCTTTTTAAAAGCCGCCTTGGCACGTGCCTACAGTAAAAAAGTTTGCCGATGCGTAATAAAGGATACTAATCCTTCTAATATACCGACTGGATTGCGAATAAAGACATTTTTAACCGCGAATACATGAACTGTGACTCAATTTTTTAACCCGTGAATAATGAAACCGCGAATAAGGAGCTTTTACTGTATTGGTATCAATTGAAACACAAACTCAAATATTTTTTTGTTATGTCGGTGAATCTGTTGTATATTAATTAATTTAATTGCTAGGAAACGATATAAGAGAAAAATTATTGCAAACAAAGACAGAAGACCTCACTCCTGGTGATTTTTTTTCTGTGGGGTTTTGTAAAACAAGTATATCAGCCATCATTACCACCTTCGTGTCCGCATCACAGATGCCATTGCACTGGCGGATGGTCCAATGCTACGACGTGTATGGCAGAAAATTGACTACAGACTTGATGTGTGTCGTGTAACATGAGGAACTCACATTGAGCAATAATGACTTACGATTGTGAACCAAATGTTTCTCTTTTTGTTTCATGTTTTCCAGTGAAAAAAATGTTGGCGTTTCTGTTTCTGATGATACCAATTTCATGTGTTTCATGTTTTCCAATGTTTGCTGATTTAAGAGTAGCGCATGTGATTTAATCGAATGGGTAACTACATATTTTGAGTTTCTCTTTCCATTGATACCAATATAGAATAGATAGAATAAATTTATTTAGTCTAGTGGAGTTAAGGCCATGTGGCCTTCTCTTCCACGCACCAGGACAAACATATTTTACATACAAATACAAAAAATTGCAATAATAGTCATACTAAACAATTAATTATCTGTCAAATTGAATAATAATGAAAATAATGTCTAATAATACAATGAAATTAAATAAAATTATAATTAAATTAATAATAGAATGAATACAGAAAGGAATAACAGCTCGAATCGACTATACATAAAAAGAAAAGAAAGGAAAAAAAAATACAAAGATAGTAATAAACTACAATGAATTAATCTATGCTTTTTATACAGGGCATTAGGTAAACAAATTAACAAACTTAAATCTATTTTTATTAAATAATGAAAAAACACATTAATTTTTTCTTCTTCTTCTTCTTCTTCACTTCCTGGTTTAGGCAAGAGTTGCCTGTTCCATCTTCACTAATAGATCTAAGACCATCTCTTCCGAGGACGTCCGACATCTCTTCTTCCTCTTGGAAAATAATGGAAGATTTTATTTGGTAATCTACATTAATTTTTAAAAAGTAATATTAGTGAGTTGTTTCTGTTAGTAATTTTATTTTCAATTTGTTTCTGAAAGATGGTGAAGTTTGGCAGTCTCTGACATAGGGTGGAAGGGAATTCCATGCTCTAGCAAGAGAAATTTGTTTGTGTTTCCTAACGATAGTTATTCAAGTTTGTAATCGGAAAGATCATTTATAGTAACACTGTATAATTTGTAGAAATTGACGCTCATTCCATGGTACTATTCAATACCGGTATGAAATGGTGCTACGTTAATTTTGTTTTCTAAAAGCGAAATCATTTAATAGAAAGATACGACTTTGCTCGGAAAGTCTTATAATAAGCAACTCTGCCACGAGGATTTGCTCGGAAAGTCTTATAATAAGCAACTCTGCCACGAGGATTTGCTCGGAAAGTCTTATAATAAGCAACTCTGCCACGAGGATTTGCTCGGAAAGTCTTATAATAAGCAACTCTGCCACGAGGATTTGCTCGGAAAGTCTTATAATAAGCAACTCTGCCACGAGGATTTGCTCGGAAAGTCTTATAATAAGCAACTCTGCCACGAGGATTTGCTCGGAAAGTCTTATAATAAGCAACTCTGCCACGAGGATTTGCTCGGAAAGTCTTATAATAAGCAACTCTGCCACGAGGATTTGCTCGGAAAGTCTTATAATAAGCAACTCTGCCACGAGGATTTGCTCGGAAAGTCTTATAATAAGCAACTCTGCCACGAGGATTTGCTCGGAAAGTCTTATAATAAGCAACTCTGCCACGAGGATTTGCTCGGAAAGTCTTATAATAAGCAACTCTGCCACGAGGATTTGCTCGGAAAGTCTTATAATAAGCAACTTTGCCACGAGGATATAATCTGTTTTCAGTTTAATAATGATGTGCATATAGTAGTTTTTATGCAACGACGTTTTTTAACAACTCAGATTATTAACGTCTTTGATCCGACGCTTGATCCTTGGGACTGCGAGCAATGCAAACATACACCTTGAAGTGGGTTGCTAACCCGTTTTCATGGCGGGTTTATTATTCAGGGTTTCCTCCCTAGGTCGATTGCCTTCACCCAGCTCCAGAGCTCAACCTGCCCCGTTTTATTTCGGAGTTGTCTCTCCTAGATGGATTGTCTTGCAGGACTAACGAACCCCCTCCGCCCGTTGAAATACAGAAATTAGGGACAAATGTCATATTCAAGATATAACCAAATTTATTATAGATATACGAAAATATTGGAAATATCATATAGAAAGAATGGAAGACAACCGACTTGCAAAAAGAGCTAAAGAAGATAGACCAATTGACGGGAGACGAAGAAGAGGAAGACCAGCCAAGAGATGGAAAGACAGTCAATGCACATATAATACGTCTTCCTCCGATGAGTAGTGATTTTGGAAATAAACAGGATGAAAATCCTACAAATTATGAATAATAATAATGATAATAATAATAATAATAATAATAATGATGATGATATCATTAGCATATCGATTCAAAGTCGAGCGTAAAAGGGCCTACAATTTTGCTTAATGTGCTCATACTTAAGAGTTTATTGTGTTTATGTCTCTTAAATCTTCGACACAGGACCTACAGCTTTACAAACCTATCGAAGAACTCCGTACTCCATCTTTCTATGACTCACCCAGATTTGAACCCGCGAAATAATCATCCAGGACATTAGCTATATATTTATATGTGAATCACTTGAGGGACTCGACATGCTAACCACATGTCACCCCTACACTGGCTGTTGATCATCTATCTCTGTGATTGACACATGTGGATGTGAAGGGCCGGCAGCCGGCTGGTAAAAGGGCAACCGCTGAAAAGTGGAAAGACCCTCAATCGGAATCACTTGAATAAAAAAAACAGGTAATATAAGGTCGGTATAAAGAACTAAGGTTAGTGGATTATACAGGGCTTCCAATATAAAACCGGACACGCCTCACGGGGTTTCACCCGTCAGGCTGCGCTCTCTCCTCGTCCGCATTTCACTCTGCCAGCCGCAGTGTGTCCGGTTTTATACTGGAAACCCTATATAATGCCAGATAGTGGTGAGATGTAGGACCTGTTGGAAATACTATCTCGCTTGTTTTCTCCGCCCAAACTGCGTTGACCAATTATAACGTCTCAACACGCCACTGCTTATTTCTTTCCTTGCGCTCGAAAATTCTATGTAGCATTAATTATTGTAGACATGTTCTGGAGGAAGAGCTTTTTTTATATAGAATATCTCATATTTTTGTGTGTTATAGTTCCGAGTTATTAAAACGCTTTTATTAATTTGTAACTGGCATGTTATTATTATTCAGTAAAAGAGTGCTTTTGTCTCTATCCCGAGGGTTGCGGCTTCAAGTCCTGTCGAAGTCGATTAATTTTTTTATAAATCCAGTGAGCAAGTCCTCCTGTCTGAACTTTAAGCTGTGGATTCCGAGTCTAAAAAACTCAGGTTCATAAAAGATAATTTCTTTGAAGGAAGGAAAGAATTTCTTATTTTCATTTTATTTATTTTTTTAGAAAGAAAGACTGGAATGGACGTATAAATAAAATGTCAAACGATAGAATAGTTAAAATAGCTAGGGATAAATTCCCAGCTGGAAAAATAAATATTAGACGTCCGAAGAAAAGATGGAAATATACAATTGAGGCAATGCATTGAAGATGAACAGAAACCTTGTCTACATTGTAGAAAGAAGAAGAAGAAGTAAAAGTCCTTAAGCCCGAATAGAGAAACCTCTATCAAAAATGTATCCACCTTTTTCATCGTAGTAACACCATTTGTCTACTACATGTCTCTTTAGTTCGGTATATTGATCGCATACTATTCATGACATTTGGAAAACGAGCGTAACTAAATTAACTTAGTCTAGTAACTCCTAACAAAGGAGAGGCTAAGGCCCAACATTGGGCTGTTACGCCATTGTTGATAGAAAAGAGTGTTTAGTTAAATAGAGTATCATAAAAATCTAATATATAAAAATGAATGTTTGTTGGTTAGTTTGTTCGTACTTTATACGCGGCCATACCGTTGATCCGATTGTGATGGAGCTTTTTGCAAAATGTTCAGGAGATTCCCGGGATGAACATAGGCTATAAGAGAGTTGAGATACTCAACTCCAACACCCCTAAAAATCGTCCTTTGTAGTGGAAAATGTGAAAAAAGTAGCTCTTTGGACACTTCAATTTCTCACGCTGCCTAAAACCATAACAAATACATAATATTAATGTACACAGAATTGAATATCTCAAAAAGCTCTACAAAAAAGTCCGCGACAGCATACGTTTATCTCTTACGGATAACTCACAATAACCATTTTTGTCTTTCATTGATGCCAAGGAGATTGAAACAAGTACGTAGATTCCTGTGCCACCATAGCAGCACATGGCGGGTATTCTTTTACGGATAACTCACAATAATGAATTTTGTCTTTTAGCTCATTTATGCCAAGAAGATCCAGATAAGTATATTCCCGGGCAACACCGGGTAATCAGCAGGATGAATCTTAAAATAATTACGATATACATTTATAATTATTTTTCATTTTACTTATTCAACTAATCATAAGAAGTACATTCATTTTTGTCTTTCAGCTCATTTATGCCAAGAAGATCGCGATGAGTAGATTCCCGCACAACGCTGGGTAAACAGCACGGGGTATCTATAAATAATTATGATATAAATTTTTCCTTCAACTTATTTAACGAAACATAAAACACATTAATTTTTGTATTTCAGCTCATTTATGTGAGGAAGATCGGGATAAATAGATTCCCGGGCAACGCCGGGTAATCAGCACGGGGTATCTAAAAATATAAATTTATAATTATTTTTCCTTCTACTTCAACTAAACATAAAATAACATTAATATTAATTTATTTAGGCGTAGCAGCGCACGCCGGGTATTAGCTAGTCCATATTTTGTATGACTATTATGTTCAATATTAAATGTTTCCAGAAATTAATTATTTTCAGTATCACATGTTAAGACGCATTACATAAATTTTCTCATATTATGTACACTTTGTTTTTAAATGATGAGTTACCTTAAATTGATAATATATTAAACTGTTATCCTCCCAGTTATATTATATGGATGCGAAACATGGACTGTTACTTTAAGGGAGGAGAGATGATTACAAGTGTTTGAAATAAAGTTCATAGGGAAATGTTTAGACAATAGAGAGATGAACAGACAGGCAAATGGAGATAACTACTTAACAGTTAGCTACATGACATTTATAGGAAACCAGATATAACAACATTTATGTCTCGTAGTTTGCGATGGACAGGACATGTGGCATGAATGGTGAATGAAAGAGGGCATGAAAGCTAATTGTAGGAAATCCAGAGGGAAAACGCCTAGTTGGTAGACCAAGAAGTGGGAGAATAACATTGACCAAGATTTGAGCGAAGTAGATTATACAGGTGATGATTTGAAAGCATTAGCTCAGGATAGGGATGTACGGAGAGATGTCCACGCGGCCATTAACATACGGGTTTGATAGTCAATGAGTTAGTTATATCTGTTAGATTATAAAGCCAAATAAAGAAAATTATTTCACATATATTTGTAACCGGTATGATATATTTTGCATTTTGTTTTGTTAATTGGCACTTTCGATTTAATCAAAATAATTTTTCTTTTTTTTTATCATAAGTAATGCCATGAGTGATGTCCGATTTATCTAGAGAATTTGGAAATCGAGAGTGACATTTGTTAGGACTATTTAACGAATAAAATTAAGCTATTTACACTCAAATCATTATTTAACTATAGTTATTTTAAAATATTTATATATTTTATGTAAAGGTGATGTTTGAAAACAAATGAGACTCGACTGGTACGCTTCATTTACTTCATTTGTTCATCACTGCAACCAGATCATATTATTTATTGCCAAAGGATCGCATGTTGTAAGAATGCACCCTAGTGGAGAAATTTATAACCAATAGTATAGGCATTAATTAATTTCTGATGTCCTATGATGTAAATATGTCAATTACATTTTTCTGCAACGTTATTTTCTGGGAAATAATTAGTTTAAGAAAGTGCAAACATTGTTTTTTGTGGTATAATCAATTGCTACAAATGTTTTTATATTATCTCCCGCAAGCACTATGTGTTTACATTCGTGCAATATGTATACAATCTGGTAGCCACATGCAGTCACTGCAAAATAATGCCATGACCTATTCAGAATGTTAAAAAGGAGCTTGATTTTAAAGTGATAAAATTAAACTCATAAAATCGAGGTTAAAAACTACTGTGATTGGTTGTAAATAAAAAATCATTGAAATGTGATTGGTCATTGACTCCCATTCGGGGCATTTGTTAAATAGTCAGTAATATTGCAAATGGGATACTACAAATTCATGGTATTAAGTTTATGCAATCTACAATGTTTTGTTGGCACATATTATTTTGGATATACTTACTTACTTACTCACTGGCACTATCGAACCCGTAGGTTCATGGCCACGCGGACATAAGGTCTCCATACATCCCTATCCTGAGCTAATGCTTTCCAATCATTCCCTGTATAATCTACTACCTTCAAATCATAGTTAATGTTATTCTCCCACCTCATTCTTGGTCTACCAACTGGGCGTTTTCCCTCTGGCTTTCCTACAAGAAGCTTCCATGCAAGTCTTTCATTCCCCATACGTGCAACATGTCCTGCCCATCGCAGTCTACGAGACTTAACTGTTCTTATTATATCTGGCTTCCTATAAAGACCACGTAGTTCATTGTTATGTAGTCTTTTCCATTCACCTGTCTGTTCATCTCTCTTTGGTCCAAAAATTTGCCTAAGTACTTTATTCTCAAATACTTGTAATCTCCTTTCCTGCCTTAAAGTAAGAGTCCATGTTTCGCACCCATATAATATAACTGGTAGAATAATGGTTTTATATATTTTCAGTTTAACGTTTTTTGAAAGGAGTTGGGACATCAAAAGTCTCTGCAATGCATAATAGCACGCATTTCCAGAATTGAGCTTATGTTTAATTTATTTGTGCATCTCATTCCTATTTGTGATTATTGTTCCTAGGTATTTGAATTCAGCCACTTCCTCAAAATTTCTCTCATTACTTGTTATTTTTATTTTATATTGATGTGGTCCTATTAATCTCAACATCACATGCGAAGCAAATATTTGCTAGCACATTTTAGGGGTGTCTTTTTATCGGGTGTTGGATATTTATTAAAACAGGTATTTTTTTTATTTAAAATAATGTAGTATTAAGTTGATGGTGAGTTTGATGGCTCGAATAACCTCACTGACATCCGCTGGGTATTATATAGCGAATGTGTTTACTTGTGTAAAGACACTAGTTGACACTGAACGTGTAATTTAGAATCTCACCTTCACGACCCAGAAGGTCTTTTGTGGCCTGCAGCTAGAAAACCTTACACTCCGTATTTATCAATTTCTAACATGTTTCTTCTTATTCATGTTATTTAAAAACATTCATCCCACCGCATATATTGCGAAGGCTGTATCAATATTGGCGATGACAGTATTGTAATAGTATTACACTGAGAAACAAAAAAAGAAACTTTTTATTTTGTCTCAGAAAAAAAATTAAATTCTGATAGTATTTTTTCTCCTGAATTAAAATGTGATATCGGTTTTTCTCCATCACGCAAAGTTTCGAAGAGACAGGATTTTATAATTTCAAACACTTTAATATTTTCTAAATTCGTAACTACACAATATTCGAACATTCGGACTCGCCTAGAAAGTAAGAAATGACGACTTTCTGCTATATTCCGCCTGTGGAGCATCCCTCTTGATGGTTTAACAATATTCGGCCATCATATTAGGATTCCATTTGCCTTGATATCTCTTTTCCATAGCTGATATCTCCTGCCTGAGTTAGCTCATTTGGTTTTATTTTACAATGGACAAATGGACGAAATAACGTTTCTTAAAAAATAATTATTTAAATCCATTAATTGAAATTGAAATAAAAAAAACTGTGAGTGATGGAGAAATTCTGAATACATATTTGAAAACACGATAAAAAACTGCATTAATTACAACTATTGGTACTCATGAAACAAAAATCATGTTGACCAGTGTTATCAGAAAACCCAGTTGAAACTTTTAACACCTTAAAATAAAACGTTACCTGTACTAATTAAACTAACAAAAATTGCCAACAGGGAAAATGTCTAATTATAGTGTTCTGCCCTAAGGCAGGTCCTTCACTGCAATCATAGCATTTTCATGCTATGCATTACAGCTTTACTAGGGAATTATAGGTGTGGAGCTTCCCGTTGCTTTCCACACCGTGGCACGATGATGGTTTTATTCTATTATATAGTGTTCTGGCTAAAAAAAAAAATCTATATTCAAGCCACAGTTAGTCCAAAAACATTCAAGACTAAAAGTGTATAAAACACTGGCGCTTCCTACTCTTTTGTTTGGTAGTGAAGTATGAACATTGAAACAGAAGGATATACAGATACCTAGATCTACTGAAATGAGCTACCTTCGGAGGACTGCGGGATTCACACTACTAGATCACAAAAAAATGAAGACATCTTAGAAGAATTGCACATGGAACATTTAGAAATCAAAATTTCTGATTATAACTCAAGATGGATGCAACATGTTCATCGATTGGAAGATCACAGGATACCCAAACAAATGTTAAGCTTTCAACCTGCAGGAAGAAGAAGACCAGGACGTCCACTCAAAATACTTTTGGATAGTGTTTCTCTTGAGGCCGAAACAGATCAACAAATTGCCTAAATTCGTGAATATACTATGATAATCATGATGGTATAAAGTGTTCTGCCCTAGGACAGATCTTTCACTGCAATCATAGCATTTTCATGCTAGGCTTTGCAGCTTTACTAAGGAACATGGCCTGGTGATATTCTTGGACCGTTTGGGCCTTAATGCTTCCTGACATTTGTCTTACAGGAGGAAAAACCCCCAAAAAAAAACCTCATCAGTAACCTAGTCCCGACCGGGAATCGAACCTGTGCCCAAGGCAGCTCGCTACCTCGAGACCCCGGCAGTAAAGATATAAACATATACGAAACATTAGGATAATGTTGTAGTTATCTCATTTGAACCTAAATAACCCATTAACTATCATGATTCCCATTCACGGAATTTTGTCTTAAATTTTGGACTCGTTTTTATACTGGTAGGTTGACATGTTAAGAAATTGGGACTGGAAGTAAATATCAATTAAACTAAGAACATGGTCACACAAAGAAATACATTATATAATGGAAATGGACAGCTAATGACAAATGAGGGAAGTCTTGAGGAAGTGGCTGAATTCAAATACCTAGGAACAATAATCGCAAATAGGAATGAGATGCACAAAGAAATTAGACATGGCTCAATTCTAGAAATGCGTGCTATTATACATTACAGAGACTCTTGACGTTCCAACTCCTTTCAAAAAAACGTTAAACTGAAAATATATAAAACTATTATTATTCTACCAGTTATATTATATGCATGCGAAACATTGACTCTTTAAGGGAGGAAAGGAGATTACGAGTATCTGAAAATAAAGTTCTTAGGAAAAATTTTGGACCAAAGAGAGATGAACAGAGAGGTGAATGGAGAAAACTACATAGCAGTGAACTACATGGTCTTTATAGGAAGCCAGATATAATAGGAACAGTTAAGTCTCGTAGACTGCGATGGGCAGGACATGCGGCACGAATGGGGAATGAAAGACGTGCATGGAAGCTTCTTGTAAAAAAACAGAAGGAAAACGCCCAGTTGGTAGACCAAGAATGAAATGAGAGGATAACATTACCTATGATTTGAGGGAAGTAGGTTATGCAGGGAATGCTTGGAAAATGTTAACTCAGGATAGGGATATATGGAGAACTTATGTCCGCGCGGCCATGAACCTCGGATTCGATAGTGGCAGTGAGTGAGTTAGTTAGTTACTTAGACTGACGTTTAGCGAATTCCGAAAGAATGAAGCTGTTGAGGTTATTCTCATGAAAATATTTTCGAATTTTTTTTATATATCTTCACCGATCCCATCTAGTAGACACTGAAGATATCCATGATATATGTTTTAAAGCTCTAGCGGCCGTAATTTTCGTTCTATCAGAACCAAATTTGGCATGTAGTAATCAATTTTAAAAAGTATGGTCGAGTTCGTTAACCAGAAAACTTGACCATTAGGCGTAGTTCATCTGAAATTAAAATTTAAAAATCCTTCTAGATGTAGCAATTTTCGATATTTCGCAACGATACTCAGTATATGCTATTAAAATATAATGAGGAAGGTATTATCAAAAAATAAGCGAATTGTGACCATTACAAGTGGGGGTTTATCTCAAGCCTAAAATTAAAAAAATCGCTCTTGCAGCCGTCGTGTTCGTTTCGTCTCAATGCATCAGTTAAAAATACAATTTAATTAGCCCTTAAATTCGCAATATATCCTATAAGTTATATTAGTTTAATTCATTTAATATTTTAATAAAGTAATGGGAATATCAATCAGTAGTGATTATTTAAATTTGTTAGAAATTATACACAATATTAAAAAGGTAATAACTGTTATTTATGATAGGTGTATTTTCTCAGCAGTTCGACACATTTAAATCAAGTTAGCATAAGAAATTGAGTTTCTCCAATTTAAAAAAAGAAAAATGTAACAGTAAACCAGCAAAAAGGGACCATAAAGTTGACTCGCTTAGTTTACGGTATTCCTGTGTGACTGACTTTTTAAACTGTTGTCCAAACTTTAATTAACCATGTAGTTCAACGTTAGGAACAAGCAAGTTGTAGAGCGATTTGACTCGGGCACTAAGCATTTGAGACTGACCGTGGGTCCCATATTCAAATTATCGAACATTTTTCTTATGAAGTGATAAAAATACGATAATCTGTGAAAATTGTACCTTAAATTACACTGAGCAACAAAAACGATTTTTTTTTTGTCTCAGAAAGAAAAATATGTGATTCTGATAGTATTGTTTCTCCTGAATTCAAATATGATTTAGTTTTTTCTCCATCACGTAAGGTTTCCTAGAAACAGGTTTTTTTATATCAAACACTTTAATATTTTCTACATTCGTAACTACACAATATTCGAACATTCGGACTCACCTAGAAAGTAAGAAATGACGATTTTCTGCTATATTTCGCCTGTGGAGCATCCCCCTTGATGGTCCAACAATAATCGGCCAGCATATTAGGATTCCATTTGCCTTGATATCTCTTTTCCATAGCTGAAATCTCCTGATGAAAGTGTTCCCCGTGATCATCGCTCAATGGACAAATGGACGAAAAAACGTTTTTTAAAAAATAATTATTTAAGTCCATTAATTGAAATTCAAATAAAAAACTGTGGGTGACAGAGAAATTCCGAATACATATTTAGAAACACGAAAAAAGCTGCATTATGTACAACTATTGGTACTCATGAGACAAAAAATCGTGTTACCAGTGCTCCTGTAATCTCAAAAATGTTTTCATTGAACTAAATGAACTGGAGGAGTTAGTTTTTGAAGCTAAATCAGATGTTCATTAACACATTACGGTATTCGTGACGTAACACAGTGAGATAAGTCCGATGAATCAAGGCCACAATACCACCTGGCAGTGTACACGAACTGGGTTGATTTTTTTCATGGCTTAAAATTCCTACGAAAGGACGATCCTAGTCGTAAATTTAAGACACACAAAATAATATCATGGCTAAAATGAAAGACCATTGAACAAAAATTATCTAACGTAGTATTGAAATTAATAGATTATATCAGGCAAACAATTAGCATGCAATATTTAGTATTTTTTTTATTTAGGAATGTTCTACAATACAGTGTTTCTCCTTCAACCCAAAGTGATTTGTCGCCAGAGGTTCCTATCTGAAGCACCTTGCTTCCTCAAATCTCTAGCTTCCATACTTCTCTTCACTCCATCCATTCATCCATCGTTCTCTAGGCTTGCCTCTTCTACTTCTTTCATTAGCTTTCCAATTAAGGGTCTTCTTTGGTATTCTCTCTTCTTCTATTCTTATGAGGTGTCCATACCATTTCAAACGTTTTTCTTCTATTTTTCCTAATATGAATATTTGGTATTCTTAAAGAAATAAGTTTACCTAAAGACATAGATGTTTGACCTGAACCGGAATTTGAACCTTGCCATAGATTTAGGGCATACAAAAGAATCTAAGGACTAAAATAAGAGGCCATTAAACAAAAATTAATTCGGACATAAAATAAAAATAATAGACTTTATCAGCCAATCCATTCGCGTGCAATTCAGACTTTGCATATAGTATTTAATTTTAAAAAGTAAGGTCGAGTTCATTAACCAGCAAAGTCGCAGCATTATTTATAGGAGTTCACGTGAAACTAAAATTTAAAAATCACTCTAGCGGTCACAATTTTCGATGTTTTGCAACCAAACTCAGTATATGAATACCGAGGAAGGTATTTTCCAACAATAATGTTGAGTGATTCCGGGTTATGTGGCCGTGGTCCATAGTTGGTGTTGATACCAGACGTTTCGCCCTCATCTGCGGAGGGCATCTTCAGTGGCGAGTGCTTCTAGGCGTGTTTCCTGGTCGGAAGATCTACTAAGAGTGAGCGCTGTGGACGTAGAGGACGTTGTATTGAAATATACAAGCATAAGGGAAATATTAACAGAAAAGAGGAAGGTATCAAACTGTCTAAGGCCTGGTTTCATACACTAGAAAATAAATGCATTAACACCAGTGACAACATGGAGACGACCATTAGCCAATCAGCTAGAGCCACGCCCACTCACCCTGCAACCACCACTAGTATCAATACAACGTCCTCTACGTCCACAGCGCTCACTCTTAGTAGATCTTCCGACCAGGAAACACGCCTAGAAGCACTCGCCACTGAAGATGCCCTCCGCAGTTGAGGGCGAAACGTCTGGTATCAACACCAACTATGGACCACGGCCACATAACCCGGAATCACTCAACATTATGATTACCGGCCGTGAAAGCCTGCATTCAACTATTTTCCAACATTCAGCGAAATACGACCATTGAAAGTGGGGGGGGGGTTCACCTGAAACCAGAAATTAAAATTTCACTCTAGCTACCATCATGTTTCGTTCGTCCGAATAAATTAGTCGACCAAGTGAAGTCTGCACGGCTAGAGGGGAAATTCGTTAGAGCTAGTGTCGGCAAAATATTACCTTAACCACGTATGAAAGATCAAATAAGTTATTTAGCAGACGACTGCTGAAGGTTTCGTATCATTTAAAAGCATACTGTTTTTCATCTCTCTGTTACTAAAAAAAAGAACTTCGACGAGTTTAGGGCTGGGATGTGGGTATTCTTGACATTCGGTTTACTATTCTTGCAGGTAGTTTCTTTTGTTCCTACAGCCGAGTCGAAGGGACGTATTATTCATTCACAATTATGCAGTTTTCTGTAAGTATATTTTTGCGTTTCAAGTCACTTTTAAGGAAATATGTCGTGGAAAATTTGTTTTCCTATTTAAAATTTAGAATTCGTGTAATTGGTATCTTGAAAAGAAACTGATTTTTCTATAAAGTCATGCGAAAACTATAGGTCTAGACCATACTGGTTTCGAAAATAGGGCGAATGTTTTCAATATGATTGTACTTCCTTCCAGACTGGTGTCATCCAGTATTCATCCCCACACTACTTTCCTTTGAGCGCTAAACTCGTCGGAGGATAGCATTACCAGCCTCATAACACAACACGGGGACGGGAATTGGCAACATCAAGGAGGAAAGCAAAGAAGGGACTGTTCATTTCCCTATAGTAACACGGTTGCCGGATTATTCATTTGGTCGACGACTGCTGTAGGTAACGGATCATGTAAAAAGAATAGTATTTGCTAGCACAGGGGACAGGAAGTCGCAGCATAGTAGGGAAGGAACAGAATCGACAGCATCTTTTTTTGCATATTTTCCGCGTGCAGATTTAACTTGGGCGAGTAATATTACCATACAATTTAATTGACAAATATACATTAGTTTAATTCATTTAATATTTGCAATAAGCAATGAACAAATTAATCTATATTATTTAAATTGGTGTCAAATTATGCAGAAATAGGCAATAGTTTGTGTTATTTTTTCTGAGGTCTGACTATTTTAAATAAGCTGACATCAGGAATTGAGTTTTTTCAATTTAAAAAAATAAGTAATATATTCCGTAAACCAACAAGTGGGATCATAAATTGGTCTTAGTGAGAAATTAGCTTAGTTTGCACAATTCTTGCCCGAGGGTTTTATTATTTTTGCATTTATATGTGTATTATACCACCGAGTTAACTTCACACGGCTGGAGGGGAAGAGTTTTAGCGGTAGTGTCGCCGAATTACTGAATCTGTGGAAGGGAGGTAGGAGAAGACTGTACATCCGCTCACGTACTGAAATGGTTAAATTTAAGTGTGGGCGGAGAATCCCTAAACACGTGTGAAAGATCTTAACGTGGTTGTCAAATTAGTCATTTAAGCATGGTACGTTTAAGCGGTCGGATCATTTAAAATCACAGTATTTGTCGTCTCTCCGTTACAGCCTCATATAAAATCTCAAATGGCAACATGTAATGAGAAGGGATAGCCCATTCCTACACGTAACCCCATTAGTAACAGGGTTGTCAAATTGGTCATTTTGCCAATGACTGCGTAGAAGGACGGACCATTAATATCCATAGTATTTGTCAGCTCTCTACCTGCCAGACAAAGAACATATACAGAGGACAGGAAGTGGCAATATAGTAAGGGAGAAAGACAGCATGTTAGTTAACGTATTTTCCACCTGCGCAGACTACTTGGTTTGAGTAATACATTCGTTAAGTAGCGTCATGACCAGAGTGCGGAAAAATAGGCCTAGTACAGAAATAGTATATGCATATGCCTACAAGTATTGTGCGACTTAACTATAAACTGAAACAGAAAAAGTATAGTAATTACTTCACAACCATAGTTGTCATGGCTACATCTAAAAGAGAGAAGAAAATCGCATTGTCTAATTCTCTTATTTAAGATCCTACATACCTCAATTCCCAATTATTTATCATCTCGTTTCCAGTATCTATCCTCAAACCATAACTTAAATACAAGATCGCAACATAGTTTCTTGCTTAATATACCGCAACATAGGACATCACATCACTCCATGTCATATACTATCTTCACTTCTCGCAGCAGGAATTCCCTACCACAAGAAATAAGGGGCTGCCGGACATTGGCATCCTTTAAAAGAAATCTAAATTTATATTTGATCTAACCTCGACTTCATCATTACCCAGTGTAAGGTATATATATATATATATATATATATATTAATTGGTGTTTTCTCGTATAATTTATCATATTTATACTACTATTATTATTATTATCATTATTATATTATTATTATTGTTATTATTATTAATAATAATAATAATATTATTATTATTATTATTATTATTATTATTATTATTATTATAGTATCTATTGACATAGACAGCGTAAATGTTAATTTCAAAGCTGAACAACAGGTCAATTAATACAGTTGTGAATATGTAAGTTCGTTAGAGTGTACACAATGCAATAGACATCAATAGCTTACCATCTGTCTTGACACTGCCTGACCCAGTCCTCTAACTTTGTAAACAAACTAAGTTCATTTGTTCATAACTTCACATCTCGATACCTTTCCCCACACTCTGGTCATGACATTATATTACTGCTGCCCTCCCTATAAAAAAAATCACCGCACGACATTGTATTTAACGTAGATGACAATGTTCAGCAGTGAATACAGTGGGTCTAAGTGACCAAGCTACCTATTTCGATATTTATCAACTTTGGTTTTTTACGGAATTACAAAAGAATACAATTAGAAGAGTTGAATTTTATTATCTTGGAAGAAACCTTAAAAAAAAGACAGGATAAAATAAGAAATGAATTCATTTGGAGAGGAATGTATGTCACCACATCTGTTGTTAAGAGGATTGAAAATCAAACTCTTAAATGGTATGTCATGTACAAAGAATGGAAAATGAATGATGGCCAGAAAATATATACCAATGGTCACCTCCTGGAAGAAATAAACGTGGCAGACCAAGATGTAAATGGAAAACCTATGTCAGAACTATAATGGAGGATACAAATTTGGAAGAAAGAGATTGGAATGATAGAAATAAATGGAAACTGAAGACTGCAAACCTATAAGTGGGGGAAAGCCGAAGAAGAAGAAGGAGAAGATTAACTTTTCATTCCTCCTAACTAACTAACTCATTAGCACTATGAAACCCATAGGTTCATGGCCGCGAGGAAGCTCCACACATCCCTATCCCGAGCTAATGTTTTCCATTCATCCCCTGTATAATCTACTTCCCTCAAATTATAGTTAATATTAATCTCCCACCTCATTCTTGGTCAACCAACTGAGCGTTTTCCTTCTGATTTTCCTACAAGAAGCTTCCGTGCCCCTATTTTATTCCCCATTCGTGCCACATATCTTGCCCATCGCAATCTCGACATGGAGTATCTAAAATAATAACTATATAAATTTATAATTATTTTCCCTTTTACTTATTCAACTGGGGAATGAAAGACGTGCATGGAAGCTTCTTGTAGGAAAGCCAGAGGGAAAACGCCCAGTTAGTAGACCAAGAATGAGGTGGGAGAATAATATTAACTATGATTTGAGGGAAGTAGATTATACAGGGAATGATTGGAAAACATTAGCTCAGGATAGGGATGTATGGAGAGCCTATGTCCGCGCGGCCATAAACCTATGGGTTCGATAGTGCCAGTGAGTAAGTAAGTAAGTCTACTTATTCAACTAAACGTAAAAACACAAGACTTAACTGTTGTTATTATGTCTGATTTCCTATAAAGTTCATGTAGTTCACTGTTATGCAGTCTTCACCATTCGTCATTTTCATTCCTCTTACTACCGTAAACTCAATGCCCTGCGGAATTGAATGGTAGGTTTATGGAAAATATCTAAATCCGAAAAAAAAAATCACATTGATAAATGTCGATATTTGAATTTTCATAAATTATGTTTCAGCAAGTTAACATGGGCTTGCTCGGTGCCTCATTTCAGAGAACGCAAGCTGATTAAATACGCATTTGGGATTTAAGGAACAGGGAGGTTCTTTGTTGCTATGGCATAAGGTCGCCATGGTTCTGTACCCTGAACAGGGTCCATTGATCCCCGCATCATAAACTTCTTCTTCTCTAACCTTTTAATATTTTCGTAGAATAGTACACCGTGTCCACAAATATAGTATCATACTTTAAACTACTACTACGTCGCTTTGGATAATCGTATCTAAATGAAATTGGTGACAATCTAAACATAAACTGAAAACTTGTTTGCTATACCTCATAGATATTGAATGTGGTCCCCACGAGTGATGCTGCAGACATCGCTGTCTACTAAATATCCAACAATGAACCCATATAGACCAGAAAAAAACATGATTACATTTAGTTTAGTTTTTGTATTGTTGTCCATTATTCTCCATTGTTTGACATTGTTAACATGCACAATACTTTTTGAGTTTCTCTTTTGATTGTCGCCAATTTCATTTAGATACGATTATCCAAAGCGACGTAGTAGTAGTTTAAAGTATGATATTATATTTGTGGACACGTACTTTTTTAAGGATTTCCATATGCTCAACATTGTGTTTTTTTCCACCGTTCTCCCCCTATTTTATTCTCCTTAAACGTATTAACGAAACTTGAAAGCTAAATTTGTGATAAGGTATATTTTTACGAATCAATTTTAGTGTAGAATGAAAATATTTTTATTGGACGAAACGTGTCTGGGGGGGGGGAGAAAAAACACCGGTTCCGGTGGGCTAGTAGTTACCATGCTCGCTTCTGGTTCCAAGTTCGCGGGTTCAAATCCGGCCGGGTCAATGGAATTTCTAAGGACGTAAACATCCTGAGTATATAGTCTAAATTTCTGTGGAAAGGAACTAAAGCGTTGGGGTCTATGTCATAGATTTACAGCACGTAAAAGAATTTCAAGCCCGATAAAATAAGCCTTTGCCCAAATTTGAACTGCGTTAGAGTGTGTCGGTAAATAAAATAATAGAAACTTATAGTAGCAAAATCGTGTAGAGGTAATGGAATAGTAATGATAAGTTGTAAATTAAAATAGACGTCCTTGATAGAAGATCTGATGTTATGGCGCATATAGACTTAAATTGTAAGCAGATAATGCATCAAGGCAATGAAAGCAATGTATCCCCAAGCTGTCTCGCATTGTATCAACAATCATGATATATAATAGTTAATTTGACTTCAATGTACTCTGCCCTAATTCTATACTTACAGTGGGCTATATAACTGATGGGAAATATCATCATCATCATCATCCATGCAAGTATTAGGCCGTGTGGCCTGTTACGGTCTCAAAGAGGAATTTTCCATCCAGCACTTTTTTGGACGTCCCCAGCGATCTTCTGCCTTGGGGGCAGTAGCGAAGTATGGCTTTTGGAATTCTATAAGACGGCATTCGTTGAATATCGGCTTTCCAGTTGTTCTGGTAGTTTTGTATATGGTGAAGAATGGGTTCTAATCCAATTCTTCCATAATTTCATTTCTTTTATGGTCCCACGTTGTGTAGCCTGCTGTACGGCGCATAAATCGCAACTCACTTGCTGTTATTCGGCTTTCATCTCTTCTTCGTATTGTCCATGCTTCACTACCATATCTTAATACTGGTCTTGCGAGAACCTTATAAAGCCGCAATCTTGTGTTCTTCTGTACTAAAGATAGTTTCATTATACTGTTAATTATCCCCGTTGTTTTTGGTCAAATTTGTGATTTTCTTTGATATATCAGCTTCATCTTGGAATATTAAATTATAACCCAAATCATTAAATTCGTTTACTCGTTCTAAAATTTCATCATCCAATACAACTGATGGGAAATATATTTTATCAAAACCTAAATCGGCAAACACGCCAAGGAGGGATCTGCTGAATGAGAACCAGCATGTTGCCATAATGGCATAGTGATTATCAATATCTGATATTAAAGCGTTATCATATATCCCTTTTACATCCTTATCGGAATAAAACAGTTTTTGCGAGTCCCTACCGGTGTTAACAAAGAAATAAATGTTCTATGTTGCATTTTTTTATTTTAAATTCTATTCTATAGTGTTCTGCCCTAGAGCAGGTATTTTCATTGCAATTATAGCATTTTAATACTATGCTTTACAACTATTAGGAAACTATAGATGTGGTAGCTTCCCCTTATTTTCCATACCGTGCGATGATGCATGACTATTTAACTCATGCCCCAAATTATAGTCAATAATGTTTCAATGATTTTTGTTTTACAACCAATGTCAGTCGTGTTTCCCTCCTCACTCTTTATCGATTTCTCTTTATCAGCTCCTACTTTCGTGATAAAGAAAGCTCCTCCTTTTTAATATTCTGAACAGGCCAGAGCATTTATTTTTCTCCAATAAATACATTGCATATAGCAAATAATGAATAGATTCCATGATTTTACTGAATGTTTTACTAAAAATAAACGAATAATCAATCATAATGTTGATTATAATACACAGTTTGATGTGTTTCATTATGTCTGCACTAGGAAGCATTCTTACAATATTGCTATCCTATTTGTCAATAAGTAATATGATCAAGTTACAGTGAATATACATAACCTGACATTTCTGATTTGTTTTCAAACATCGCCCTTTACATAAAGTATATAAATATTTTCAAATACTGGTAACGATATTGAAGTAATGATTTTTGAGTAAACAGCTTAACTTTATTCGTTAAATAGTCGTAACAAATGCCACTCTTGATTTCCAAATCCTCTATGAATTCACGAGTCACGAAGTGAATTTATCGACGATTTGGAAATCACTCGTGACATTACTTATGATAAATGGTGATGATGATGGCCATATGATGTTCGGGGACATTCGTCTCACCCAGGAAGCTTGTCCCGATCGGGAATCGAACCCGGGCCCGCTGCTTGACAAGGCAACACGCTGCATCGAGACCACAGCTGTGGACGTATTTAAAATTAGGTAGTGCGATAAAAAAACTCATAATATTCTCGCCTATATTATTACAAAATTATGTGTTTTTTCTTAGATTAACACTAGAAAATAAATTTGCTACAAGTAGTTTAAATATTGCGTCCACCTCTGTGATCTCAAGTTAACGACATTGCCTCGTAAGCAGAGGGCACGAGTTCGATCCCTAAACGGGTTAAGTTTGTTGGGTGATTTTTTCGGGGTTTTCCCTAATCTGTAAGAGAAATGTCGGGAACGTTTAAGGCCAAAATACCCTCCGAACACTATTTGGCCATCACAAACAGACGTGTCATTTTGCCTTCCAGCCATTCTCCAGATTTTTACGACCTGAAAAAAATCCATCTACCCCATCAAGGTTTGAATCCGTGAACCTCGAAACTAGAGGCAATCATGGTAATCACTGTCCACCGGGAAAGACGAAATAATAATAATAATAATCATCTGCATTCATGGATTAGGTCTGTTGACCCGTTCCGACTTCAGCCCATCTCTTTCTAGGTCTGCCCACATCTCGGGTGCCTTTAGTCTTGTATTTTGTTATTTGTTTTAATAATAATAATAATAATAATAATAATAATGTAATATCAAGCAATATATTCCGTATTCATAACAAAATTCGAGACAAAGTATTTGATTCTTGACTGTGTAAGAAACATATAATTTTAGTTTTTAATTATTACACATAATTATGTATCCCGAACACCTGATTTTATTAGTTGGCAGCGAATTATAGAATAATTTGCGTTATTCATACAGATTGCTTAAAAATTAATAATTAGTTTTTATTTTCATGGACATCCCTACAGAATTTTATTAATATTCGTAATTGGAATATTATTAGTGCCTAATATATTTAATTTGAAATCAATGTGTAATTTATTTCTCATTATTTAATATAACAATATATTGTATTTATGCTTACAATATTTCTCCTTTTCTTATTGGAAAATCCAACAACTGGTAAAACAATAGAAACATTAATGAGATTACAACTTTCGTGAAAGGACGAACGGAAATCTCACATTATTCTTCAAATAAATTAATTCTATTTCTGAAACGAACTCTTGAAATATGATTAATTAATGAAAAACATTGTTATTTAAAGACGGTCTGTGCATTTTTAGTGAACGTGTGTACTCGAAAATAGTAGTTAATTGTATTAGTTTTAAAAATAATTAATTTGTAATTTTATTACCTAAATGCTAGTTATTACAACACACTTTTCATTATCTATTTACACTAGGTATTGTATTAGTGTACCAGTTATATTATATCGGTGCGAAACATGAACTCTTACTTTAAGGGAGAAAAAGAGATTGCAAGTATTTGAGAATAAAGTACTTGGGAAAATTTTTGGACCAAAGAGAGATGAACAGACAGGTGAATGGAGAAGACTACATAACAATGAACTACGTGGTATTTATAGGAAGCCAGATATAATAAGAACAGTTAAGTCTCGTAGACTGCGATGGGCAGGACATGTTGCACGTATGGGGAATGAAAGACTTGCATGGAAGCTTCTTGTAGGAAAGTCTGAGGGAAAACGCCCAGTTGGTAGACCAAGCATGAGGTGGGAGAATAACATTAACTATGATTTGAGGGAAGTAGATTATTCAGGGATTGATTGGAAAGCATTAGCTCAGGATAGGGATGTATGGAGAGCTTATGTCCGCGCGGCCATGAACCTACGGGTTCGATAGTGCCAGTCAGTAAGTAAGTATTGTATTAGTGTGTCGCCTATGACTTTTTTGAATTATAGATGCGAAAATACACGTAAATATTTGAACATGTTCCTCCCCAGAGATTAATTAATTACCCAGGTTATGTGCGTGGTCGCTTTTAGCGTATTCTTAGGGGAATTTCTTAACAAATTAATAGGGATTTTTTTGTTTGTTTTTGAAAAAAACCTAGTATCGTTAATGAAATCAGGTAGGCGTGTTGCTGTTGGAACACGACTATCTGTGATATAGGTATTTCTAATTTGCTAAGACGAATATGCGGTTCCGCCCTTAATTTAATGTTCAATTATTTCCGAATGAAATTAACGCTCCATTCCATTAATTGGGTTAGTTGTACCTTGGTGAATAGAGTGGAAGTGGCTGAGGTTCGATTCTAGATGAAACAGAGGTCTTTCATGTCAACCACTCATCGTTGTGAGGCTTTATTATTTTATAGTGCATCACATTTAAGTGATAATTGCAAGCTCCGGTTGTAGTCTGCCGATCCTTCATTAAATGGTTCAGTCACCACTGCCACCAACATTGCAATTCTAAAGGCATTATTGTCATGTCGCTGCAGCTTTTCTTCTCTCTCTCTCTCTCTCTCTCTCTCTCTCTCTCTCTCTCTCTCTCTCTCTCTCTCTCTCATCTCTCTTTTTGTCTATTCCTGTAATGAATGTTTTGTGTCTTATAATACGAGCAATGATTCCCAAAGCGTGCTTTGTTACAAGTTCTCTCTTTCTCTACTGTCTGGTATCCTCTAATGATTTGTTACATTACAAAGGAAACACAATCATGCGTTATATTTTCAGACGAGAATATTTTTATCTGAAGAACACTATTGTTTCCAAGTGATGACGTATTCAAACTCTGTCACTAAACAGATGTTTGAGTTCGTGTTTTGTAACGTGTTTGTCTTATATAAACAAAGGTTATTAGATATATTTTTTTATCAGTGAATAAGCTTTGAGTACCTAATCATCTAAACATACAGACTACAGTAGTCTTACCCCATGCCGAAGTTTTGTAAGACCTGAATATGTTTAGTTTTTATGGTATTCTAAATATTCAAATTACATTTGACAAAATAGTTCAAATTTGAAGAGAAAAATGTATGCCTGAATCGGGATATGAACCCAATACCTCTGGTTCTGAACACCAGTGCTGTAACGATTTAAGCTATTAGTAGGGCTGAAAAAAAGTATTGGTTATAGGCTAGGCTGCATCGTCCTTAGACAGCTATGTTTACAAACTGCACGCTGACACGCGCTACTCGGACAGACTTCAAGTACAGTTCGCTTTGTGTAGGAATGGACTCATCTTTGCACAACTTTTGTTTCAGCATTCTGATACAACCACACATCACGTAAACAGGTCTATTGCTGAGGAGAGTCGAACATACGCACTCTCCGCTCCGAACAGGCAGTGGAGACGCTCGACAAAGACATGCATTTTGTAAACAGTGTGTATAGAAATTAGTTACTATCCTGATACCGATACTTTTTTTTCAGCCCTAGGTATTAGGCATCTCGATTTAAACATAGATTTTTCTCTTATACTAATACGTTTCCCGCGCGCCAGGTAGCAGTGAACTTCGTTCCACTAACGCCATCTAGCGGCCTCTTAAACAAGAAGACTTGTTCAAATCTCGATTTAGGAATGCATTTTTCTCTTCAAATTTAATTTGTCGTTCAGTGAGAAGTGATAAATTTAGCATTAAACATAGAAAATAGTTTAATGTGTTAATATTTCATATTGATTTTAACCAATTTTTAAGAAATATTAAAAAATGTACCACACAAAATTTACATTTTGGAAAATTAGTACACTTTCCTTACATTAGAAGAGAAGTAAGTATTTATTATCACCAGTGAGCCATACGCAATCTAGAATCTGGGTATCAAATCCTCTCTTTCCTAATTATCTCCGATTCTGTACTTTCCCTTTCATCGGTTATAAATCTCCTGAGTTATTCTTGGTTTTTAAAAGTATGTTTTGTTGTTCGGATTACTTCTGGACAAATAGAGTGAAGCTCTATTTGTATAAACTTCAGTTTCAGGTTGTAATCTTGAAAGAATTTAAAATGATTAAGAATCCCCATTTTAGTACATCGATTCACAGTTTCTTCAAATTCTCTTCGGCGTAACTTTTATCTACCGCTATACAATAAACATTTTAATGTGGCTGACATGTTCTTTTCCGTAATTTCTTAAAATGATATTTTATCCCAGATTTTGAACTTCCCTCATTGGATATATTATAGATAGAACATCGGTTGATTAATATCCTTGACATCGTCCGATTCCTAATAGCGAATTTTGTTCGTTCAACCAATCTCCTGGTTGTAGATGTTTCTCCTTCATGTATAAATATATTCCCTGTCTCCAGGAGGTTTTAGGTCTTCCTCTGCCTCGTCTTCCCTCAGGTTTCCATTCCAAAACACATTTTGGTAGCCGATCCTCTTCCATTCTGGACATGTCCGTACAATCTCATTTGTTGAGTTTTGATATAATCTAAAATAGTGTCTTTAATCTTCATTTTCTCCCTTATAACTGAGTTTCTAATTTTTTCTCTTCTTGAAATTCTTGCAGACCTTCGTATAAAATCCATTTCCGTTGCCAAAAGATACTTATTTGTTTTTGTTGTTAATTGAGTTTTAATATAATCTAAAATAGTGTCTTTAATCTTCATTTTCTCCCTTATAACTGAGTTTCTATTTTTTTCTATTCTTGAAATCCATGCAGCCCTTCGTATAAAATCCATTTCCGTTGCCAAAAGATACTTGTTGTTTGTTTTTGTTGTTAATGACCAAAGTTCTGCCTCATAAGTAATGATGCTTGTAACAACTATGATATATATAAATTTTATTTTTATTACATATAGTTTTATCCCGCAATATTCCATTGAGGCAGGCAATTGTATTTATTATAATAAGTGAAAATGTCGCCATTCCTTTACTTCAAAGCATTTTTAAAAGTTCTCTAATAATTTCTAAACGTTATTGTTTGTGACGAAATGTTTGCTTTTGTTGGTCTAGTCTGCTATTTTCACGAAGTGTTCGTCTCGAACTGTGTCTTAACTATTTATTGAATGACTTGATTTTATTATTTCTATTGCAAATTTGGGATCGTTAATTGTGGTATTCTTCTTGACTATGACCCATCATAGTAATAAATGCTTATTAGCTTTCTATTATGACATTGATTTTTGAAGGAATCTCCTATGGTTGTTTGTAACTTAATATCTAATATATTGTAAGCCCATTTTTCCCTTAACAGAGATTTAGGCGCTCTCCCCCTACAGGGAAGAATTTGAACCATTCTAATTTAGTTACACTTGTTTTCATATAGATGTCATTTGAGTGGTCCGTGGTCAGCGTTCCGCCTCGTACTGACATCTAGGAAACCAAGGTAGTACTAAATATTCCTATAATATAGGTAATAATATTATAAATTTTCTTAAGGTTCCAGCTGGATTTATCAACCTTAGGAAGGGACAATTCAGTAAATTTTGCTTAGAGGCCTTTTCATTCAGGCTTAAGGGTCTTTTACGAGCCTGAAAATCTTCAGACTCGGGACCCACGGCTTAAAGTTCCTCCCGGAGGACTTACTCCGTGGATTTTTCCATCCTAAAAAAATCCATTGACCCCGGCCATATTAAAAAAAAAAAAAAAACTTTTTCGGTTTAGAAACACTGTACATAAACATACACCTCAACAGAGAGGACTGGCTAAAATTATACTGAATACATAATTCTCTCACATACCTGACATAATAATAATAATAGCTTTATATTACCCGGCAGAGTTAAGGCCTTAAGGCCTTGTCTGCCACTCAACCAGGTATTAAAAAAATACAAAAAAATTGTCTTATATCTAAATTACAATAAACATAAACAATTACATGTTATAAATACAATACAGTTAATATTTATAGTGTATTTTGATTTACTCTAGATTTAAGTCTAGAGGAATACTGAATATGACGTAAAAACGTTGCGAAGTTAGCAAAACAGTAATTTTGCGATCAGTGACGTGAGAGGTTCACTTAGTGCAGAATTCCACGTAAAATTTGATATAACACATGATAATTATATTTTCTTCCCTGCTTCTCAAAGTGGCATATGAACTATTAATTTTTTAAAGTACGTAAGCCTACATCCCAAAATATTGTAGAACATGAACAAACTCATACGTACCAAAGAATAGTTACTTTTAAATTAAATCTTACACCACGCAAAAGCGTTATTTTGTTACGTCATTTACTTTTATTTTGTTTCATTGTCGACTAAAGCTGATTAGAACATAAAACTCAAAACATTCAGTTTTTGTAGTCGCAGAACGGGCATCATCACCCAATACTGCATTCGGAAGAAGAAGAAGAAGAAGAACTCAAAACATGATTGTATTTTGTAGCTCATCATCTGTATTATATTCACAATTGTTTGTTGAAATAAAATTGAAAACATCACACATTATTTTACTTCCACTCTTTAAAACATGATGTTATTCTACTGTTACGTCAGTTGCCAATATAAACCTTCACATTTTAAGTACAAGTATTTAAGATAGAAACTTCATAGTCTCTGTTACAGAGAATATAATGTGGAACTGCAGTACTCCGTTTTTCCACTTTTTGTTATCGATAACATTCAAAATAATGAATTATTTTTCCCTCGTTTCGTTATTTTATTCCATTCCATTAACGCAGTTTAACCTCTCACATTATAGGCACTTTTACATTTCACACGCTACCCGGGCCTTACAGTGGCACGGCCTGTCGGGAGAGGGATTTTAAACTATGAATCACAAACATATTTTTGGCCACACAAGGACATGGAGGGCCTCTTCGAATGAGTGATCAGGGCCTTCTCTGAGACAACACAACGTTATGACGAAACACACCATTCACATTCATGCCACAAGGATTATAAAACTAACTGGAACCTTAATAAAGTTTATAATCTTATTACTATGGGAACATTTTAGAATTCTCCCCCTCCCGTTCAGCCTATAAATTCACAATTATTCATAATTGTGAATTATATATATTCCAACTTAAATTCTACCCCCCTTAAAAATAAAACTTTACAAGGATTATAAAACTAACTGGAACCTTAATAAAGTTTATAATCTTATCACCTACACTATGGGAACATTTTACATGGCGAATATGATAATGGTGATTATGATGGTCAGATGATGTTCGGGGACCGTTTGGGCCTTAAAGATTCCTGACATTTGTCTTACAGAGGAAAAAACCTCATTTAGGAAACCTGTCCTGACCGGTTATCTAACCCGGACCCGCTGCGTACGAGGCAGCAACGCTACCCCTAGACCATAGCAATGGACGCTCATACTTAATAAACATTGAAAATCTCATCCAGCTGTGAAGTGGGTATTTCTGGCTAGTATTTTCTTACCTCAAGATACCCGGCGATTTGAACCTGGATATTTGGTACTGAATTACTTCTCAACTTCAAAGTTACGACCCTCTAAGTTGAGTCATGTATCGTCACAGATTAATCATACCTCTCACCGGACTTTGTACTTTCTACAAATTCAGTTGCTGTAACTTGTCGTTTATTCGTATAAGTATTCAAATCTAATGTGAAGCTATACAAGAACTTACCATAACTGCTTTGTCGACACACATTAAGCAGCAATTTTAAACTTAACCTTTGAAAATAATAAACATATATTTTCTTCTTCTTCTTCTTCTTCTTCTTCTTCTTGCAAGGATTGAGCCTTTTTTAGTTCGTTCCGGCTCCAAGTATTATAGCTGCTGTGTCCATCTCTTTCGTAGGCGTCCCCATCTCTTTTTCCTCCTCTTGGTTTCCTAGGCAATCTGTTGGTATCCATTCTGCAGACATTTTCATACCATTTTTTCCTATACTCTTCTATTTTATCTGTCGAACTGAATATTTGCAGTTCTTTACGGATATCTTCACTTCATTAAAGTATATCCTACTACAAATCATAAACAAATATATATATAATACATTTAAAAAGTCCTTTGTTAGGAACAATAATCACAAATAGGAACGAAATGCACAAGGAAATTAAACATAGGCTCAATTCTGGAAATGCGTGCTATTATGCATCACAGAGACTCTTGACTTCCCAACTCCTTTAAAAAAAAAAAACGTTAATATATAAAACTATTATTCTACCAGTTATATTACACGGATGCGAAACGTGGACTCTTACTTTAAGGGAGGAAAGGCGATTACGAGTATTTGAGAATAAAGTACTTAGGAGAATTTTTGGACCAAAGAGAGATGAACAGACAGGTGAATGGGGAAGACTGCATAACAGTGAATTACATGGTCTTTATTGGAAGCCAGATATAATGAGAACAGTTAAGTCTCGTAGACTGCGATGGGCAGGACATGTGGCACGAATGGGGAATGAATGATGTGCATGGAAGCTTCTTGTAGGAAAACCAGAGGGAAAACGCTCAGAAGGTGGACCAAGAATAAGGTGGGAGAATAACATTAACTATGATTTGAGGGAAGTAGATTACACAGGGGATGATTGGAAAACATTGGCTCAGGATATGGATACATGGAGAACTTATGTCCACGCGGCCATGAACCTACGGGTTCGATAGTGCCAGTGAGTGAGTTAGTTAGTTCGTTAGTGAGTTAGATTTAAGTAACAAGGGAACTGTCAACCATTGCATACCGAAACCTACCTTGAATTATCTCCCAGAGAAGCGTTATGATGTTACAAGGTCGTGTCCAAATAGTATATTACAATGCAAGGTTGGGAAGTGGTTTTTACAGAATTGAGGAAAATGTATAAAAACCGAGCGATAGTGAGTGTTATCCAATCTATCAATTCAGGAGTTGTATTACTTACCTATAGTGTAAATTAGAGATTTAGCGCTGGATTTTAGTGCCTTGCAGTTAAAAACAGCAGATAATTATTTGGTACATCACTACGCTTCTCTGGAAGAAGTTTCAAGGTACATTTTGATATGCAATGGTTGACAGTTCCCTTGCAACCAAACCTTGTAGCCTCTGGCAATTTATAGATAATGAATATACTGTTACAGCTTCTCTTGATAATGAAAATGTTCAGAATATTTAATACTTATATATTAACATTGGTTTGGGACTTGAAATCAAATTTAAATTTTTCGCCCAACGGGTTGCTGGCCCAGAAGTGTATTATTGTAATAAGGGTAAAGTGATACCACTACAGGCCTCAGGAGGCCTTTGGGGTAGTAGGAGGTTAAGGCTCCCACTTTTTCTGGACAATTGGCAATTGATATCAGCCGGGTTGTCAGCCCTGCTTGACGGCCGTCTTTACCTCCGGAACAGGCGTCCGGTACTCATTTCAGTTAGAGGCTGACTCGACTCCAGGGCCATAGTGCCGCCAGGAGGTTTGGGTCAGTTTAAAAATCTTGACCCCACCGGGTCTCGAATCCTCGACCTTCCGGCTTATAGCATAATGCCATAACCATTACGCTGCGGCGTTCCCACTAATGTAGCATTTCTTCTACATTAAGGACATGGATAATTCGAAGAGAGATGAGTGTCGAATAACAACATATGAGATGCGATTTATGTGCTGTACATACCATACAAAGTGGGACCATAAAAGAAATGAGGAAATTATGGAAGAGTTGGATGTAGAACCTATTATCCATTATATACAAAACTTCCAGAACAACTGGAAAGCCCATCTTCAACGAATGTCATCTCACAGAATTCCAAAAGCTATGCTTCGTTACTAGTTATATTATATGGATGCGAAACATGGACTCTTACTTTAAGGGAGCAAAGGAGAGTATTTGAGAATAAAGTTGTTAGGAAACAATTTTGGACCAAACAGAGATGAACAGACAGGTGAATGGAGAAGACTCCATTACAATGAATTGCATGGTCTTTATAGGAAGCCAGATATAATAAGAACAGTTAAATCTCGTAGACTGCGATGGCAGGACATGTGCCACAAATGGGTAATGAAAGACGTGCATGGAAGCTTCTTGTAGGAAAACCAGAGGGAAAACGCCCAGTTGGTAGACCAAGAATAAAGATGGGAGAATAACATTAACTATAATTTGAGGGAAATAGATTATACAGGAGATGATGGGAAAACATTAGCTGAGGATAGGGATGTATGGAGAGCATATGTCCGCGCGGTCATGAACCTACGGGTTCGATAGTGCCAGTGAGTTAATTAGTTAATTATGCTTCGTTACTACACCGAGGCAAAAGATTGCTGGGACGTCCAAACAGCGCGGGATAGAAAATTCCTCTTCGAGACCATAATAAGCCACATGGCCTAATACTTGCATGGATGATGAGATGATATTCTTAAAATTATAGTGAACATTGAGAATACACGTTAAATTCATTTGCTTTTCAGTGCAGTATAACTAGGGATGATGAAACCAATCGTAAATTGAATGTTGTACGGATGGAGCTCGTATATTCTCTGTACTATAAAATCTTGCATTACAGGTACATACTATGTCGTGTTATTGTTTTAAGGATAACTATGCGATAAAGCTTAGTTTAGTAATATAAACAGTTCAATATTTACGAGAACTGTACAGTATTTTCGTCAATGGAAAAACATTTCAAATGTAAGTTTATGTGAAGATAAATATATGTATTTCCTCAATAAATATTGATACATGGTTTCACATTGTCTACTGATTTAAGCCTTGAAATGTCAGATTTTTAAAATGAGAAAGTACTGCGCATTTTATGTAAATATTTATTTGATCTAGTTCTAAACTTCTATGCATCAATCAGTCTATATTATGTAGAAAATGTACTTTGCTGTGAAGCCGACCGTATTGAGTTCTTTATTACCATACACCCAATAAACACGCAATGTGAATTTGATGTAGACTATACAATCGTTTTTTTAGTTTGGTGATATCAACTTTTATATTACAGGCATCTTTTTTTTATTCTTGTAATGTTTTCATTTTATATAAGCCTACATTATTATTATTATTATTATTATTATTATTATTATTATTATTATTATTATTATTATTAACAGAGTAAATTGTACAAGGAAGGCGATTAGATCCCTGAATAGTCTTTTATGGAATAGAAATTTGACCAGAAAAACAAAAAAAAAGATTATACAGACAATAATAGAAAGTATACTTACATATGGATCAGAAAGCTGGACAATAAATGAAAGGATGCAGAAAAGAGTCTTGACGACAAAAATGGATGGATTACGGATAAGTATGAGAATATCCAGGCTACAACATATTCGAAATAGATATATTAGACAAGAAATGGATGCACAAGAAACTGTTATCGATAGGATAACAAAGAGAGCTCTACAGTGGTATGGACATGTACAACGGATTTCGGAAGACCAGTGGCCTAAACAGGTGTTGGATTGGATGGTACCAGGCAGAAGGAAGGGGGGAGAAGTAGAAGAGCATGGTACGAGGGAATATATGATGCCATGATGAAGAGGAGTATGGAAGATGGTGAATGGGAAGATAGGAATTACTCTGAAAAGCAGGAATCAAGGGCAAACTGCTGTAAAGTGGAAAGCCTGCATTAAGAGAATATTATTATTATTATTATTATTATATTATTATTATTATCATTATTATTATCATTATTATTATTATTATTATTATTATTATCCACCACTGTGGTCTCGAGGTAGCGTGCTTACTTGTCACGCAGCGGACCCGGATTCGATTCTCGTTCGGGACAGATTCCTGGGTGAGGTTTTTTCAGGGTTTTTCCTCACATGTAAGACAAATGTCAGGAAGCTTAGGGCACAACGGTCCCCGAAAATCATCCGGCCATCTTCTCCCTTATCATCATCATCATCCATCACCGGTGTGGAAAGCAAAGGGAAGCTACCACACCTACAATTCCCTAGTAAAGCTGCAAAGCATAGCAAGAAAATGGTATGATTGCAGTGAAAGACCTGCCCTCGTGCAGAATTGCTATGGATGTATTATTATTACTATTATTATTATGATTATTATTATGATTATTATTATTGTCGTTGTTGTTGATTATTAAAACACTTAAAATATTCCATACCTAGTTCCTTAAGATCTATCTGAATATTTTCCTCCTCTTTACTAGACCTTCCTAACGTTCTTTTCCCCAAGAGTTTGGCAATAGATATTTTGGAAATGGGTCCGCCGTGCTGGCTGAGGTGGTATTATGCCTACTTCCTGACTAGCGATCCGAGGGTGGTACCCGACAGTGTTGAAAATTTGAATTGTTGAATTAATGAAATTGTTTTAATTGTACAATATTCAATTTTGGGGCCAGGAGGGGCGGTGGTGTACAATTTTTAATTGCTAGATTGTGCACCAGATTCCTGAATTAAATTGCAAATCCCTTGTAATACATAATATGTTGAGAAAACATGTGGTATTATCGTCTCACTATGATGGTTGTCCGTTTATATAAATGCGGGTGTCGGGCGACAATGCTTTACAACAATTAACATGCGGAATTATTATAGTGGCGGTGGTCGGCATCTTTGTTTATAGTTACATATAACAGCTGCGAGGAAACAAAGCTAGTCCCTGGACAACCATCATAGTGAGACGATAATACCAATGATAGCGATTTGTCTGTCGAATGGGAACCAATAGTCTGGTTGCCCCTTGGTGCTTTTCGAGTAGGCTACGTGCTGGCATCTGGTTTCACCTTCTCCCGTCTCTTCATCATCCATCTTCCCTCACACAGCACTGTTTGCACTACACAAACACACAAACATACACCCATCCTACAATCTCGCTGTATGTAATACAAGATAATATCATCTACGTAAAGTTGTCTGTTGAAGTGGTGCGTAAATTGAAATAGACCACATTAGCGCCACCTGTAGCCGAAGCACGTAAAGCGAAATGGATGGCGTTAGAAATACACATAACCACACAAACACACATTTTGGAAGCGTGTAGCGTATCTACTTTTACGATGTCCTTTAAAACTCAGGCCTTTATTATTATTATTATTATTATTATTATTATTATTGTTATTATTATTATTGGGGCACGCCGTAGCGTAGTGGTTAAGGCACTGAGCTACAAGCCGGAGGGTCGAGGGTTCGAGTCCCGGTGGGGTCAGGATTTTTAAACTGACCCAAACCTTCTGGCGGCACTATGGCCCTGTGGTCGACTCAGCCTCTAACTGAAATGAGTACCAGACGCTTGTTCTGGGGTAAAGGCGGCCGTCACGCAGGGCTGACATCAAGTGCCGATTGTCAAGAAAAAGTGGGAGCCCTAACCTCCTACTACCCCAAGGGCCTCCTGAGGCCTGTAGTGGGATCACTTTACTTTACTATTATTATTATTATTATTATTATTATTATTATTATTATTATTATTATTATTATTATTATTATTATTGTTATTATATCGGCCGCGGTCGACTAGTAGTTATGCTCCTTGCCTCTGGTTCCGAGGGTCGCGGGTTCAAACCGGCCGGGGTCGATGGACTTTTTAGGATGGAAAAATCCAAGGAGCAAGTACTCCGGGAGGGACTTTAAGCCGTGGGTTCTGAGACTGAAGATTTGCAGGCTCGTAAAGTATCCTTAAGCCTGAATAAAAAGGCCTCTAAGCAAAATTTACCGAATTTTCCCGTCCTAGTACTACCTTGGTTTCCTAGATGTCAGTATGAGGTCGAACGCTGAACATGGGCCACTCCAATGACATCTATACGAAAACTAATATAACTAAATTAGTATGGTTCAATTTCTTCTCTGTAGGGGAGAGTGCCTAAATCTCGTTGAGGGATACAAGGGCTTACAAGGAATTATTATTATTATTATTATTATTATTATTATTATTATTATTATTATTATTATTATTATTATTATTATTATCATCATCATCATCATCTGCATCTTCATGGTAAGCCGTCGGCCTGTTCCGCTCTCAGAATTCATCTTTACATCGTCTTCTAGGACGTCCCACATCTCTACAGCCTTGAGGTTGGTACAACAGTGCTTGTTTTGTTAGCCTGGAAGAGTCTATTCTTAAAATATGTTGATGTCATTTTTGTTTATAGTTTTGTATTTTTTCATTTAGATTAAAAATGTTGCCTCATTGTTTCACTAGGAATGTGGTCTCTTAGAGTATATCCTGCAACGTATCTGAAGAATTTCATCTCTGGTTCCATCCATAGTAATTCTGCCCGAGGGCAGGTCCTTCACTGCAATCATAGCATTTTCATGCTATGCTTGCAGCTTTACTAGGGGATTATAGGTCTGGTAGCTTCCCGTTGCTTTCCACACCGGTGAAGGATGATGATGATGATAATGATAAGGATGATGATGGTGATGATTGCCATATGATTTCGGGGACCGTTTGGGCCTTAAAGTTTTCCTGACATTTGTCTTACAGGTGAGGAAAAACCCCGATAAAAACCTCACCCAGAAAAACTGCCCCGACTGGGGATCGAACCCGAGCCCGCTGCGTGACAAGGCAGCACGCCACCTCGAGACCACAGCGGTGGACTAATCTCTGGTTATTATTAGTATTATTATTATTATTATTATTATTATTATTATTATTATTATTATTATTATTATTACTGTTATCATATCTGATCATAATGTATCTAGGTTCTTAGGGTGTGTATCAGTAGGTTGTGTATTTATATTGTCTGGGTTCATGTCTTCTAAATCCTACTGGTATGTTTTTCCTTGATGATTAATATAGTTTGAATTACATAGGACATCGCGACTTTTGTAACTTAATAGCGTGCCTGATCTATATATAAGTTCTTTCTCGCCCTAGAGATATCTAGTTGTAGGCCTACATTTAAATTTTCATTTGACTAGATGTCGCTAATATTTAAAGGAATTTACTATCTCACTAGCACTATCGGGCCCATAGGTTTATGGCCGCGCGAAAATAAGCTCTCCGTACTTCCCTATCCTGGATTAATCCCCTTTATAATCTACTTCCCTCAAATCATAATGAATGTTATTCTCCCACCTCATTCTTGCTCTACCAACTGGGCATTTTCCCTCTGATTTTCCTACAAGAAGCTTCCATGAATCTCTTGCATTCCCCATTCATGCCATATGTTCTGCCGATCGCAGTCTATGAGATTTAACTGTAGTTATAACTGACTTCCTATAAAGACCATGTTGCTCACTGTTATGTGGTCAGGAATTATCTTAATTATTTTGTTTTATACTACAATGCTGCGCTGTCTAGGTTTACGCTTAACTGCCTATTTTAATAACAATATGAATTATTGTGATTTTTAGATAAGTTAGAGCTTGATTTTTCGTACATTTTCCTTACAGAGGAATTCCCTGAAAAACCTCAATCGGAGTCGAAGCAGTGAGAGGCAACGATGTTACCACTAAACCATAGTGGTCGCCTATATTAATTTAAATATGACATCGATCATAATAATGTATTTCAAATCCTGTATTTTGACGTCTAGAAAATAGAAAAACGAACAGGACATTCTTCACCGGGATTTGAACGGTAAACCTTCCAAATATGAATCTGGATTTGCTATCGTCTAAACCAATTATTCGGTTATTCTTTCTTTTATAGATACTTATTCCGGTAACTGTTGATTTATGGTTATTTTAATATGTTTTTGCACTATGTAACTAATATTGTATATAACCATCCATCCACAGTAATCCTGCCCCAGGGCAGGTCTTTCATTGCAATCATAGAATTTTCATTCAATGCTTTGCAGCTTTACTAGAGAATTATAGGCATGGTAGCTTCACGTTGGTTTCCACACCGGTGATGATCATGATAAGGATAAGGATTATGGCCAGATGATTTTCGGGGACCATTGGGCCTTGAGCTTCCTGACATTTGTCTTATAGGTGAGGAAAAACCCCGAAAAAACCTCACCCAGGAGCTTGTCCCGACCGGGAATAGAACCCGGGCCCACTGCGTGACAAGGCAGCACGCTACCTCGAGGCACAGCGGTGGACTATTGTATAAAAGTAAAGTGATCCCACAACAGACCCGGAGGCCCTTGGGGTAGTAGGAGGTTAGGGCTCCCACTTTTTCTAGACAATCGGCACTTTATGTCAGCCGGCTTGTCAGCCCTGCGTGACGGCCGCCTTTACCCCCAGAACAAGCGTCTGATACTCATTTCCGTTAGAGGCTGAGTCGACCCCAGGGCCATAGTGCCGCCAGAGGGTTTGGGCCAGTTTAAAAATCCTGACCACAACGGGACTTGAACCCTCGACCCTCCGGCTTGTAGCTCAGTGCCTTAACCACTACGCTACGGCGTGCCCCCGGACTATTGTATATATATATATATATATATTTATTTATATATTTTATTTATATATTATATTTATAATATATAAATAAAAGTAGCTTCAAGCGCGACAGGGCTAGAAGGCCATTGGCCTACCAGCCGGTAGCTGGCCTCACATCCATATGTGTTAATCACAGAGGTGGACGATCATCTTGCCAGTGTAGTGGCGACACGTGGTCAGCATGTCAGGTCTCCCAGCCGTAATACCTGGTCTTCTCAATCAGGAGTCGCTACTTATTGTAGCTACCCACGATGCTGGGTGGGCACCAGTCCCATGCTGGCCGAAATTCCATGAGAACATTTCTTCTCCTATGGGGGTTCGAAACAGCGCAACTCTCGTAGCTCTGCGTCAAGGCTTCCTGTTATTGTTGATGTATATCGTAATTTGACATTTTCGCATACAATCTTGGTTGCTATAAAAACAAAAGAAATCTCAATACTTTAAAAATTACCAAAAGCAATTGTGCGGTATGTAAAACATATATTTTGAAATATTGATAGTGATACTTCAATTTGTATTAATTTCGGTATTAATTCATCACATCCAGCCTTCCACGCCTCTTTTATTTCATCATCACAGCACACATCGTCTAAAACTTTCTCCATAATCAGAATATAATCCCGAATCAAATTGGCTTTACAGTTTTAACAAATATAACATGGCGACACGACCAACAATACTTATTAGTTCTCCATAGCAACACACATAGCCGATTCACCTTCTGAAATCTAACATTTATCTTCAATTATATTTATTAAAATTTTAGCTAGTATCTTAATTACTAAAATAAATACACATAGTACAAAAATAGTGTGCGATACTCATGTGGTAAACACATAATGCAATCTCGGAACTTTCCTCGATCCATAACAAGTGTTCACCACACTCATATCGGAATATACTATTAATTTAGATAGATAGATAGATAATGGAATTTATTGCCTTTTTTTTCAAAAGGAAGAAAATACATATGCAGTTACATTGCGCATGGGCCTGCTTGGCCATACGTGCATTATTTTTCCACGAATTAAAAAAAATTGTATAAATAAATAGAAAAAAGTCTCCTTCTATACATTAATAATTAGACAAGAAAGGCAATGTGTTAATGTATTTTGAACATGGTTTCGTAATTTCTAGTGTAGTGTGCATTTTGTCACTTTGGTAAAGGATTTGGAGAATATCATACCTCAAATGTTTAGCCGCTAATTAGGTTTGTCACTATAATGGCTCCAGAGGGAGAGTTCAACCTACCCTGTGCGTGGGACTCTGTGTTTCCGATACCACCCCCAGGAGAGGGCTAGCTAGCAGTTTAATTGTGGCTATCATATCGATTCACACTTTTTTCTGGGAAATATATATGAAATGTTGTACAAAGAATTCTAGCAGTTGTTTATAAATAAAGAATTGTTTTCTGCTAGAGTTGACTCACAAGGAAACTTTTAAGTATTGCATGCCGAAACCTACTTTGAAATTTCTCCCACAGAAACGTTATGATATAGGCCTACCAAGAGGGTGTCCAAAAAATTATCTGCCGCTTTTAACTGCAAGACACTAAAATCCAGCGCCAAATCTCTCATTTAAACTCGGGGAATTAATGCAACTCCTGAATTGGCGGATTGTATAACCTCCACGGATGTCGTTCGTGCCGCGTCCCGCCTCACTGCACTCCGTTTTACTCGTCCAGGGGGTCCATCAGCTTCGAACAATAGGTTGCCATTACTAGATTTTGGCTTTGATTTCTATGCCTTGCAGATACGTTTTTGGACACGGTCATGGTATATCACAACTCTTCTCTGAGAGATATTTGAAAATAGGTTTCGGCATGCAATGGTTGACAGATTTCTTGTCAGCAATAAATACCATTATATGAATAGTTTCGATTCAATTGATCAAACTAGAGACAAAATAATTGCTGTGTTATCAATCTGACATTTAGTTATTTGTTTCTTTGTTTATATCATCCAATGTTTGACTCCCCTAAAATCTCTTAATATCAGATACTGATTTCTATAATATCCTCATCAGCATGGTGTCTCGTGGCATTTCTCCACCTGGCATTACGCCAGACATGAATATTTTTTTACTATTATTATTTTTACAGTACTACTCCGTCCCGCTCACTCTGATTGAGTTTGGATAATTTTACGTGGTTGGGTTATCAGCCCTTACGCACAACCACATTCCCTAGTGGATAGGGGATTTATTTCGGACTTCCCTTCTCCTAGATTGGATGCTAACCAAAACTTTGTAGACCCATCTACCCCATGTCTTAAGGTTTTCTCTTCCGCCTTCTTTATCATAAGTAATGTCACGAGTGATTTCCAAATTATCGATGAATTCACGACTCACGAAGTGAGGAGTGAATTTATGTAGAGAATTTGGAAATCAAGAGTGACATTTGTTAGGACTATTTAACGAATAAAATTAAGCTGTTTACTCACAAATCATTATTTAACTATAGTTATTTTAAAATATTTATATATTTAATGTAAACGGCGATGTTTGAAAACAAATGAGAAACGATAGGTACGCTTCATCTGCTTTTTTTGTTTATCACTGCAACCAGATAATACTATTTATTGCCAAAGGAACCCAATATTATAAGAATGCTCTCTAGTGGAGAAAAAATGAAACACATCATACTGTATATTAATTCATTTCTGATGTCGTATGATGTAAATATGACAACTATATTTTTCTGGATTATTACCTGGGAAAAAATACATTTAAGAAAGTGCAAACAGTGGTTTATTTTTTTGGTGGTATAATAAATTGCTACAAATGTTTTTATATTAACTCCTGCAAGCGCTGTGTGTTGACATCTATGCACTATGTATACAATCTGGTAGCCGTATTTCTTTACAGGCTCAGTCACTGCAAAATAATGGTCAGACCTGTTCAGAATATTAAAAAAGGAGGAGCTTTCTTTAATATGGTAAATTTAACACTGATAAATATTTCGTGAAACACGACTCTGATTGGTTGTAAAACAGAAATCATTGAAACGTGATTGGTCATTGCCTTCCATTTGGGGCATGAGTTAAATAGTCTATGTAAATATATCGGTAGTGAGTCCCTCTACTATGACAAACTCTAGCCCGTGAAGTGAAGACGAAGAAGGACTACTACGATTCTGTAATTAGTACTTTGACCTAGCAGAAGTAAGGAAGTCAATGTAAGGTAGACTCTTGGAACGCAACGTGAGCAACAACCATAGAGTGATCATTAGCAGTACGTCGGACCAAGCGATTGTGTCTAGTATTACACATAACTGAACTTTTTTAAAAAATATATCGGCTGCTGGGGCCTTCCTGTTCTGGTTACATACTAATAGGCTACTTGTATGTGAAGATTGCATATTATTAGGATACATTGTGTTTTAAGTTCGTTAAATAAAATCGGAGTTGTACTGTATATGCATCACTATTTTGAAGATGTACTTAAGCTGAGAAGGTACCTTGTACTTCCGCCATGTTAAATGTTCCAATTTTAATATTCCTTTTCAGAAGAACTGTTAACAGTAGAACATTAATTTTTTTCTCACATATACAACACTATTTGGCAATAAAATGACATTTTTTTCCAGAACACAGCATTACAAATGAAACAGTAAGAATTGTTTAAAAACAATGCTATTTTTTGGTGCACTTTGAAAAGGGAAATAATTTTTGATGCCCTTAATAATAACATTAAAATGTTGAAAAAATGCCAGATTATGCCCAAATACCGGACAAATAGCCTGTGAACATTTCATTTATATGGGATGAATAGTTTCAGATAAAAGGAACATAAGGCTCGCAAAAACAAAAATAGCGGGAAACTGAGTTTAAAGTTTTACACTACTCAGAGTCCTACCCTGCAGCATGTCCTTTAAACCCACACTTAGGACCTTTAAATAAGTTTGTGGTGCAAAACCAAATTATATTCGTATAGAACACACTTCAAGGTATGAATATTAGCGAAAAAACAAAAATCAAATTTTGCCCATTTATAAGGTACCGGTGAGGAAAGCAACGGGAAGCTACCACCTATAATTCCTTAGTAAAGCTGCAAAGCATAGCATGAAAATGCTATGATTGCAGTGAAAGTCTGCCCTCGGGCAGAATTAGTATGGATGAATGGATGGATATAAGGTACCTTCTCCCCTTAAAATGTTCACAGACTATTTTAATTATATTGTGAACATTTTTTTATGTTGGCAAAAGTTAACCCCATAAGCTAAACGTATCACATCTTATGTCTCGGGCCTTGTTGATATACCTAATGCGAAGAATTATTCTGAATGTCTGTTCCATGGCGTGGTGGTGAATGTCCCTACGTTCCACACCGGTTTTGATTCCCGGCGGAATATGGGATTTTAAAACTCCTAGGATTGAATGTGTGTGCGTCTGCGCGTGCATGTGGTTTGCCTCGGCGTTGTTCTGAAGCATCTTTGGCTGTGATCCTTCGCAAAATCATAGTTCCAGGAAGACCCACTAATGTGAGGTTTTAGAGATTCTGCTCCTTCTCTGCAGGGCATTAACTTGTAAGTCCCACGAATTGGGAGAGAAACAAATTCTTAATCTTTATTGGTACGCCTACGTAAAATTGATCCAGTTATTGTCCTAAATTAACAAAGCTTTAGATGCTTTGTACTTTAAGGCCCAAACGGTCCCCGAAATCATATGGCCATCATCATCCTTATCATTATCATCATCCTTCACCGGTGTGGAAAGCAACAGGAAGCAACACTTACAATTCCCTAGTAAAGCTGCAAGCATAGCATTAAAATGCTATGATTGCAGTGAAGGACCTGCCTTCGGGCAGAATTACTATGGATGGAGATGTTTTATGTAGTGAATCACAATTCAAGAAGTGATAGGATAGATAATTAGTACCGTAATCCGTATAATTCCTCGTCAAACGTTAAAATATCGTTTTATACCTATTAGTACGCAGGTCAGGATTAGGTTCGTATAAATAAGTGAAAACCCTTACTATTAAGAAAAACGAAATGTCGGAAGGTATACTGGCAAGGAACGTTTACATAGCTTAGAGAATTGTAATAATTCAAATGCCATGGCACGGCAGGCTTTCAGCTGATCTCACATCTACACGTATTAATCATAGAGGTAGACGATCATCCATCCAGTATAGGAATGACATGTGGTAAGCATGTAGGGTTTCAGCCGATGTAGTTGGTTTTCTCAATCCGGAGCCGTTAGGCTTGTTGGGCACTCAAATTCCTCACGCTGCTGGGTGAACACCGGTTCCACATTAAACGAAATTCCTTTTTGAAAATTTCTTCCCCCATCTGGGATCGAACCAACGCAAGTTCCGTAGCTGTGCATCAATGAATTAGGCCTTAAATCCCTCACCAAAATATATTTTAAGATAAATTTAAATTTAAATTTCACCTAAAAACTTTCATCTCAACTCGTTCGCCTAAGGCAAGGGTCCGAGAACTGTAATAATATAGACCTCTGTTATAAGAATGCAGTGTTAACATTGGAATTTAATATCCAAATCCAACTGTATAGGTTTCTTTATAAATTGTAGGTTTACATGTTACACAATACCACTTTCTAGTGAAACAATTATATTTCCGACAATCCAGAATGTCTCGACAAATAGAAATGTACAGAATGTAAACAAACTCTACCTAAAGGTTTTAAGAAATTTATTAATGTTGGTGAGTGTATTGAGGTGGGAGAATAACATTAATTATGATTTGGGGGAAGTAGGTTATATAGGGAATGATTGGAAAGTATTAGCTCAGGATATGGATGTATGGAGAGCTTATGTCCGCGCGGCCATGAACCTACGGGTTCGATAGTGCCAGTGAGTAAGTGAGTAAGAGTGTTTTGATATAAGGAGCCCATGTTTTGTACTGCATTATGTAGTATATTGGTTAATTTGTTTCTGACATGCTTAATGTTCCTTCAATCGTAATATCTCGGCACTGGCTGTTAAATATCATACCCCAGCTGGCATCAACTCCCAGATACTGGTGAGTTCTATAATTCGTGACAGATCACATGCACATTATATACTTATAACCTAATGCGAATGTTACAGTCTCGTTACAGTTAAACAGTCAACAAATATGGTGGATATCATTGACTATTTAACTCATGCCCCAAATGGGAGTCAATGACCAATCACGTTACAGTGATTTTTTATTTACAACCAATCACAGTCGTGTTTCGCCTAGAATTTACCAACTAAAGTTTATCATAATAAAGAAAGCACCTTTTTTTTAACATTCTGAATAGGTCATAGCATTATTTTGCAGTGACTGACCCACTAAGAAATACGGCTACCAGATTGTATATATAGTGCATGAATGTCAACACATACCGCATGCGGGAGTTAATATAAAAACATTTGTAGCAATTGATCATACCACCAAAAAAAGAAACCACTGTTTGCACTTTCTTAAATGTATTTTTTTTCAGAAAAATATAATTGTCAGATTTACATCATAGGACATCAGAAATGAATTAATATACAGTTTGATGCGTTTCATTTTTTCTCCACTAGAGTGCATTCTTACAATACTGCGTTCTTTTGGCAATAAATAATATGATGTGGTTGCAGTGACGAACAAAAGAAGCAAATGAAGCATACCAATCGTTTCTCATTTGTTTTCAAACATCTCCGTTTACATTAAATATATAAATATTTTAAAATAACTATATTTAAATAATGATTATGAGTAAACAGCTTAATTTTATTCGTTAAATAGTCCTAACAAATGCCACTCTTGATTTCCAAATTCTCTAGATAAATTCACTCCTCACTTCGTGAGTCGTGAACTTATCGATAATTTGGAAATCACTCGTGGCATTACTTATGATAATTTAACATTACTTTTAAACAATTTAATTTAAATGTTCCATTACCTCGCTATATTTCATAATTTCCACAGCCGACAAATATATGAATGGCTGTTACACTAATATCAAATAACGTCCCGAAACAATGTTTGCTTTGTAACAAAATATTTTGCTAACATCCTGTACAATCGCTGAAAGTTTGATAGCAGTTCGTAACCACTCGTATTTGGTTATCGGATGACGTATCATTAACATGAACATTCGATAAGCAATCTATATAACAATGCACCACCAAGCTTAAGGGAGGGGGGGAGTTCAGGAATTTCCACCCACTATTTTTCATCCCATCCATCATCGTGGGCGAGCAATGCTAATTAACCAAAACTATTCGACATATTTTTTTTTTGTCTTTGTTATGCATTCGTTTGCAACTGGTCTCAAAATCCTAATCTCTTAATTATCGATAATTTTGTGCGAAATCCACGAACGTCTATGTGCTTGTTTTTAGTTCCTAAGGACACATCGTAAACGTATTTTATAAAAATATGTTAATGTTACTTAGAACTGCAATAAAATGCTTCAATTTATATTGACAGTGAGATGTTAATTCAATACAATGAATCTATAATCCCTCATTTCTAGTTTCTCATTGCATCTATTAAGGTTATTATAATGCCTTATCTATAAATTAGTCGAGGAATGCCAGGCAGGAATCACATAGGGAACTTCCGCATCAGTAACATTTCACTCCGTCCCACGAGCTTGCTTAATGCGCTACTGATACTATTGATGCACTTTCAATTCGTGTCTATCATATCAAATACAAATATATCATCATCATCCATGCAAGTATTATGCCGTGTGGCCTGTTACGGTCTCAAAGAGGAGTTTTCCATCCAGCGCTTTTTTGACGTCCCAGCGGTTTTTTGTCTTGGTGGTAAATATATCAATAGTATGAAATATAGTATTTATTAAGTATGCTTATACATACACTTAAATGAGTATTCGTTCATATGTATGAAGGAACGCTAAAATGATGTAATGTAATTAGAGAAGCGGATGATATCAAATTAATAAACGTAAGTTATAAAAACTATTATTAGTAAATATCACACATAATAATAAATTCTAACAGGGTTACTTATAGTATGGCTATATCGTGCAATTGTGTTTGTATAAATAATATGAAAATTAAAAAAAAAATTAGAACATTTAAAACCTGGCTTATCCAATTTTTGGTCGAAATGAGTTTCACATTCGCTCATTATTTTTGGAAATATCTAAAAGCTAAAGTGATCCCATTACAGGCGAGGCCTTTGGGGTAGTAGGAGGTTAACGCTCCCATTTTTTCTAGGCAATCGACACTTGATGTTAGCCGGGTTGTTAGCCCTGCGTGACGGCTGCCTGTACCCACAGAACAAGCGTCTGGTACTCATTTCCGTTAGAGGCTGAGTCGACCCCAGGGACACAGTGCCGCAAGAAGGCTTGGGTCAGTATAAAAATCCTGACCCACCAGGACTCGAACCCTCAACCTTTTAGAAATATCTACCTCCCCAATATTATTTTCGAGCTAACTGTCATATTCTCCATTAAAATAACTTGAAAAAGCAAATGAAAATATAATAATAATAATTATTATTATTATTTATTTTTGCGCGATAATGCGTTTTGTCGTACTTACAGCAATGGCGACCATGATTGGAAGTTAAATTTCCTTCATTTCGGGGTTGCCAACCTAAATAATTATACTGTAGTAAAGTAACTGTACAGCAATGTTACATATTACAAAACCCACGTGTGGGAAGTAAAACCACTGCTCTCTATGTATACTACATGCAATGTGCATACAAAAAATATCAAAAAGGTAGTGATAATATACATTATACGAAACAAAACACTGCATTTGTAATAACTGAACTTTGTTTGAAACAATATAAAACAATAAATACGTACTTGCCGCCATGTTATCACTAATTTGTCTCACGGCCTCTTGTAGTTTCAACTAATAAACATTGCGCACACTGTTAACGTTAGTCAGTTGTTTATAACGAACGCAAATATTTCCAACAAAGATGTAATTATTTTGCTATTATTTATTATTTTAAAAACACCATCGCGCAAAAAAATAATGTACAAAGCACGTTTGTAAAGTGTTTTACAGAATCTCGGAAATTATTTCCTCGCTTCTGTAAAAACCACTTCCTAATCTCGCATCGTAATATAGCCTACTATTATTTAAACTTGCAGTGTTAATCTACCCGACTAATGAAATTACATGTACAAGAAAATGCATTTATGTGCTGTAATTATATAATTATCGAGCTAATATTAAATACTGTTAACATGAAAAAATATATAAACTTTCAAACACTACAGTACTTTAAATTATTTATAATTTATTAAATAATTTATATTACAGTAAAAAAAAGTCGCTATAGTAAAGCTTTCGGAAAAATAACAATTTTTGTATTAAAAGATTATATTGACTGGCAGCTCTTAATTTTTACTGCTAATGAACGTAAAAGTGAAACAGAGAAAGAGTGACGCAAAATGATAGATGTTCTGTGTTTACGATATGTTAAATATTTCGTTGGCCTGAAATGTGTTACTCGAGAGATTACTGGCGGGGACTGAAGCGGGAGTGCGAGGTATTTACTATTATGTGAACAAGTGCATCTATACGTATTGTAACAACTGAAGTAAACATTCGCCTCTATGAATATTCTATTTATGTGTTGTCCTTGGACTAGTTATTAAATATAGTTAAAATGGATAATATTGTTACCAGGAACTCCCGCGTGGTATTGTTTGTGCAAACCATGTAACATTCTAGCCGTTTTTCTTATGAGTACCCAATTGTAGTGCTGACATGATTTGAGGATGAATAATGAATGCGAACTGAGAGATAAAGAGTATGTGGGATTAGATGCGTGAATTTTTTGGAATGAAAGTAGTATATCATATTGTAAATAGTTGTGAATATACAGGTGTGGCATAAACAATGACCCATTTTAAACATGTTATTTTGGCATGAAGAAATATAACTATACATTATTAGTGTGTATTGTTAGAAAGAACACATCCTACCATTAATTACACATGTCACTTTTTTGTAAATTATGTCCTGTAGGTGTCACCATTGTTGGCGATGCAATCTTCTGCATGAACATACACATTCTCCATAACCTTAAGAAGAGTGTCACCAGTTATGGCCTCGATTTCGGCGTGAATGTTGTTTTCAAGTCTTCAAGAGTTGTTGGCTTGTTAGCGTATACTTTAGACGTTAGGAATCTCCACGGAAAAAAAAAAAATCTCAAGCCGATAAACGGGGTGGTCAGTTGACATTTTGCCAAAGCAGCTCTTACTCTTGCAATGTTGTCCGGGGTGCGAAGTGGCAGGTAGCTTATTGTTTGTTGTAGATGTTATTGCTCTTAACTGCTGGACGCATCTCGTAATCGACTTCCGAGACGGAACTTCATCATTCCGACCAATGTTGAAATGATGCCGGAACAAACGCTGTGTCCGTACGACACTGTCACCACATTTGGAAAACTTTCTATTGTAAACCCGTAATCGACTTCCGAGATGGAACTTGATCATTCCGACCAATGTTGGAATGTTGCCGGAACAAACGCTGTGTCCGTACGACACTGTCACCACATTTGAAAAACTTTCTATTGCAAACGCACGGTGTTCGTTTAACCAAAGCCCCATACTGACTGGCAATGCTTTGAACTGCACTACACATTAGTGCTAATAATTAACTCTTTAGGAAGCCGTGTCCAATAATGGAGGGACATTTAAAATGAGTCATTGTTTTTGCCGCATCCTGTATAACTTTTTTTCCTAATATTTATGTATTTTTCCAATAAACATCAAAGGTTTTTATTGCTTCATCTGGTTTTGATTGCTTCATCTTTCTGTAGGTAAATACAAATAAATATTAAATATACTTATACAGGGTGCGGCAGCATAACTTCCTTTTTTTAAAACTTAATAAAATGCATTGTATGAATCAGAAAATTTTTATTCGTTTTTTATAATATAGGCACATACATAAAGTTTTGTTTTACTCAGTTTTGAAGATCAAATCAGGTAGGTGACGTCCCCCATTCTCCATACACTGAGTAAACCGATTTCTGGCGTTTGTCATGACTCCTGCCAGCATAGCAGGCGTTATGTTGGCAATTTCTTCCTGGATGTTGGTCTTCAAATCTTGTAGGGTCCTTGGACGGTTCACATAAACACGGGATTTCAAATAACCCCATAGAAAAAATCACAAGGGGTCAAATCGGGAGAGCGGGCCGGCCACTTCAAATCGCCCCTAATTGAGATAAGGCGCTCTGGGAAGTGTTCCCTCAAAACAGTCATCGATGCTCTTGAAGTGTGTGCCGTTGCACCGTCTTGTTGGAACCAAGTGTCCCCTAAGTCCAACTCATCTAGCCGTGGGAAAAAAAATTCCTGTAACATGTTTACATACCGGTCCGAATTCACTGTCACTGTGACTTCATTTTCCTCAAAGAACCAGGGACCAATAATTCCACTTGAGGAAATTGCACACCACACTGTGACTTTAGGTGAATGCAAAGGCCTTTGATGCAATTGTCGAGGATTGGTGTCAGCCCAGTAGCGCATGTTTTGTTTGTTGACGGATCCACACAAATGAAAATGGGCTTCATCACTAAAAAAAAACAATAGCGTCCTCAGGAACGACTTCCAGAAGAACCTCACGCGTTCCTCCGAGAATTGAAGTCACGTTCAGAAAGTTCCTGCACAATTGCCATCTTGTATGGATGGAAATGAAGATCATCATGAAGTATTCTCCTTACAGAACGATCGGAAAGTCCAAGGGCAGACGCATGTTTGCGCGCAGAACGCCGTGGTGATCGCAACATTGAAGCTCTCACTACCTCAATGTTCTCAGGTGATCTAATCGGCCGAGGGACTCCAGTTCTTCGTCTTGTCGCACTTGCAGTTTGTCTGAACGTAGTGACCCACGTAACAATTGATTTCCGGTCCGGGACAGGGGCCAACGGGGCTAATTTAAAGCGATTCCGAAAGGCGCGCCGGGTTGCGATCACAGAACATCCGCTCGAAAAGTAGGCCTCAATGGCAAACGCACGCTCCTCACTGTTCCAACGCATGATGGCGACTGAACTGTGTCAGGACAAAACTTTATAGTCCCCCCTCTCGAACGAGACCACTAGCGCTCCGCTACGACATCAACCGACTGAATGGAGCACATTTTAAAAAAGGAAGTTATGCTGCCGCACCCGGTATTATTAGTGAAAATATACTTGGCTGGTAATTATGATTTAACTTTATGTAGGCCTATTTTTAAACAAGTTATTTATTTAGAAGAAAAGGATGTAAATGCAAATATATCTAAATTTTTAAGAATTTTAGGGTTAATAAATTCTATATTCAAGCCACAGTTAATCCAAAAGCATTCAAGATTAAAAATGTATAAAACACTGGCTCTTCCAACTCTTTTGTATGGTAGCGAAGTATGGACGTTGAAACAGAAGGATATACAGAGACTTAGATCTGCTGAAATGAGATACCATTGGAGGACTGCAGGATACACACTACTAGATCACAAAAAAATGAAGACATCTTAGAAGAATTACACATAGAACCTTTAGAAAACAAAATTTCTGATTATAAGTCAAGATGGATGCAACATGTTCATCTAATGGAAGATCACAGAATACCCAAACAAATGTTAAGATATTAACCTGCTGGAAGAAGAAGACCAGGACGTCCACTCAAAAGACTTTTGGATAGTGTTTCTCTTGAGGCCGAAACAGGTCAACAAATGGCCTAAATTCGTGAATGTACTGTGATGATGATGATGATGTTATTTATCCTTTCGTGGAAACAGTATCTTCGAAAATAGGCATATACGGTAGAAGCCACTTAGATTCTAACAACCATTTGAATCATTATTTATTGAATTTTCTATAATATAATGCATTATATCCACGCCAGGCTTGCACGTTTAGTTGCATTCATTATAATAAATTAACGTCATACTTCATACGCAGGAATTTATTTGTTACGTAAATTAGTTCAAGCTGCTACTGCTGACATTCGAGAACTAATGAGACTAACAACGATCGATAAGTTAAATCATATCTTACGTCATCTCATATTCAATCAATACAAATATTTCCCAGCTTAGAAAGTGAAATACTATTTTTGCCATTTCGTGTTCTCAAATAAGCTGACGTTTAGAATAGGTTTGAAGATTTTTCTAAGATTTCATATTTCAGCGATATCCGTGAAATTAAATAAACGTAGATTACAGGAAGACATGATGTTAATTTCCAGTATTTTCCTGGATTACTTTCTAGCATGTCTACTACAGTGAAAATTAATAAGACGAAATTTGTTAAATAGTATATTACGATGCGAGGTTGGGAAGTGGTTTTTGCAGAATCGAGGAAAATATTTAAAAACCGAGCGATAGCTCGGTTTTTAATTTCCGAGATTAAGGAGTAAATTTTTATTTTAATCAATTTTAGATCCTATTGACTGGATTAAAAAAAGGATATGCCTGAAATTAACTATGCCATACTAATTTTAAAATATGACAATAGTATAATGGAGATTCCAGCTCTATATAATCTAATCATTAAATCGCGGATTACTCTAGACTGACTTCATACGGTTAATTAAAAATATTTTTTGGATATCTTTTAATATCGTGTAAAATTGTATTTCTTGTTGCACATCTCTATTTGTATATAGATCTGATTCAATAAAGGTCTTCTAGGCTTGTATTTTATATTAGATTATTTTTTTATTGTCATCATTATCTTAATTTCTTTATTTTAAGGTTAAAAACAACGGGCCGACTCTTGTTCCTTATAAATATAAAGGTATACGGCGATCTTTTCATAACTAGTGCCACGAGTAATTTTCAATTTATCTAGAGGATTTGGAAATCAAGCGTGACATTTGTTAGGACTATTTAACGAATAAAATTAAGCTGTTTACTCACAAATCATTATTTAAATATAGTTATTTTAAAATATTTATATATTTAATATAAACGGCGATGTTTGAAAACAAATGAGAAATGTTTGGTTCTGTTTCATTTGTTCATCACTGCAACTTGATCATACTATTTATTGCCAGATGGAACGCAATATCGTAAGAATGCACTCTAGTGGAGAAAAAATGAAACACATCAAACTGTATATTATAACCAACGTTATGGGTTATTAATTCATTTTTTTTACTGAAACAACTCAGTAAAATCAGTATTAAAAAAACACAATTATTGAACACACAATTATCAAATCTGTAGGTCGAAGAAATTTGTTCACTACTTGCTTTATTCAACGTATTTGTTAGAGAGTCAGTCACTGCAAAATAATGCTCTGGCCTGTTCAGAATATTAAAAAGGAGGAGCTTTATTTATTTTGGTAATTAAAATTCGATAATTATCGAGGTGAAACACGACTGTGATGTATTGACTTAGGCTTTCACGGCCGGAGTTACTATGATGATCTTGCAGAAGATTTCCGGGCTGTTGGCCGTGGTCTTGAGGCTTGTAGTTCCCCAACGTTTCGCCAGAGACTGCGTCCGGCATCCTCAAGGGTTGTCTTGAGACTGTGATGAGAGCAGTCGAGCCTTTTTCTTGCGCAATTTCTCAAATCGTCGTATGTATCTGTTGATTTCCTCCCCGTAGAGGCGACTAATATATTGACTTAGGCTTTCACGGCCGGAGTTACTATGATGGTCTTGCAGAAGATTTCCGGGCTGTTGGCCGTAGTCCTGAGACAACCCTTGAGGATGCCGGACGCAGTCTCTGGCGAAACGTTGGGGAACTACAAGCCTCAAGACCACGGCCAACAGCCCGGAAATCTTCTGCAAGATCATCACGACTGTGATTGATTGTAAAACAAAATTCATTGAAACGTGATTTGTCATTGACTCCCATTTCAGGGATGAGTTAAATGGTCACGTGTAAACAAACTACACTTAGATACTGTTTGTTGCTTGTTATTATTTCTCTCTTTAAAAAATCCGATGTAACTCTAATAAAACTTTCATTCAATTTTATTAATTTAAAATAAAGTACATCGCATTTAAATGTAGTAATTTATTATGAAATTTTTCCATCATCCATCCATCCATAGTAATTCTGCAGGTCCTTTACTGCAATCATAGCATATTCATGCTATGTTTGCAGCTTTACTAGGGAATTATAGGTGTGGTAGCTTCCCGTTGCTTTCTACACCGGTGAAGGATGATAATGATAAGGATAATGATAACCATATGATTTCGGGGACCGTTTGGGCCTTGAAGTTTTCCTGACATTTGTCTTACAGGTGAGGAAAATCCGCGATAAAAACCTCACCTAGAAAAACTGACTCGACCGGGGATCGAACCCGGGCCCGCTGCGTGACAAGGCAGCACGCTACCTCGAAGACCACAGCGGTGGACTTTTCCATTATGGGTATCGTTTATTAATGATTATATGTGTAAAAAACGCAAACAATATTAAGCGAAACAAAAGTGAAAAAAAAAATGAAGTCATACGGGAAAAAGTAAGAATTGTATTGTTATAAATAAGGTTTCTAAATTAGCTTATATATAAAAATTAATGTTTGTTTGTTTGTATATTTGTTTGTTCGTACTTTATGCGCGCGGCCATACCGTTGATCCGATTGTGAAGGGTTTTTTTTGCAAATTGTTCAGGAGATTCCCGGGATGAGCATAGGCTATAAGAGAGTTGTGATATTCAACTCCTACACCCTTAAAAATCGCCCTTTGTAGTGCAAAACGTGAAAAAAGTAGCTCTTTGGACGCTTAAATGGCTTACGCTGCCTAAACCATAAGAAATACACAAAATTAATGTACACAGAATTGAATATCTCAAAAAGCTCTACAAAAAAAGTCCGCGACAGCATATGTTTATCTCTTACGGATAACTCACAAAAACCACTTTTGTCTTTCATTGATACCAAGAGTCCCTAATCTCTTACGGATAACTCACAACAATAACCATTTTTGTCTTTCATTGAAACCAAGAGTCTCGCGCCGTAGCTGAGTGGTTAAGGCAAGAAGTCTTGGCGCAGATCTACGGGTCTTGCGCTGATTCGAGTCTCTACGGGGGGAAAACATTATTCTTATGGAATGTCGGCCTGTACGGGTCAGAAATGAAATCTAGCTGGGGAAAAAAAAGAAAAAAAAACTGTTTTGACTCACTCTCATCAATTTATCTTTTTTTTTTTTTTCACTGTAATATAATTGTTATATGACAGTTCTTAACTTATCTGCAAAGGAGGGTACAATTCTAATGTTCATGACTATGTGACGTCATCATTCACACTTCTTGAGCCACAACAGAAGGCTGTAAGAGGTTTTCTTGCGAACTTATTTAATAATATCTAATTATGTCCCAATTTCTGAATTTTATGGTAAAAAAGTAACATATTTTTATCGTCCGCCCATGACATGAGAATTGAACGTTCGGGCAGGACAACGTCTGCCGGGTACGCTAGTAATAAATAAAAAATTAGTACATTGTTACTTTTAGACCGTGTTTTTTTAACCTTGGTTTGCTTCTGCATATATAATTGGTTAGAATGCTGATGAGAATAACCAGAAACATTCTTCTTCAGTCAATGCAACATTCTCAAGTCTAATCCTAATGTTCTTGTTAACTAAGTTATTTTAGTGAGTCATCTCGCCCTGTCAAGAGATCTTTATACATTTGACAGAAAAATAACAAAACAACTGATATATTATTTTTACTCTGGATCTTGTGTACTATTTCTTGAGTTTTCATCTGAAGAGATGATAAAAATAGCAATATGTTTGTTCTTTACCTTCCATTACCTAACAATATTTTTAAATTACAGTTATATGTATCATTTATAACCGGTAACATGAGACAACAGGCCTATTAAAATTCAATTCGGTTTGTTTTCCTTTCAGTAGATAAACTCTTGTCTTCGAAGATAATATAACGAACATTTCCATCCATACGTGATTGATACAAGTACCTCTCAGGAAAACCATACTGAAAATATTATTAGAAGCTCTACTGAGGAATTTATTTGGGAAAGTAGTTTTAATCATAAATTGATTAATTTTCCCCATAAATAGTATTATATAAGCCGTGACCTCCAAAATATTCGTTTCAACCCTCATCAAATTAATTTAATGATAAAAGATAAAATAGTTAAAGGCTTACATTCATTAAATGTCATAATATTGTTTTCCTAGAACAAAAAATGAAGAAAATTGTGTTTATATTTTAAAAAAACTGTTTTTATTAAACAACATTGTCAGTGATTAGTCTCAAATTCCAAGTGTATTAATATAACTATTTATAAATTATTTTAATATCTGGAACTTCGTTCGTATTTAAAATTGGCAGCTAGGGTAGATAGAAAAACTGATTTTATTATAAACAGTATCTAGATTATAGATGTTAAATTCTGATTGTTATGCGAACATGATATAATTCGGGTTTTAGAAAAGCTTTGAGCGAATGTCATTATAAGAGCTTTATCTAAAACTGGATTTTTCCATTTTAACGAAATGTAATGTTCAAAATTTATTGTTCTGCGTGAAAGCGAATATTCGTATACTCATTTTTTTTATGGTCTCGGGGTAGCGTCGCTGTCTCGTACGCAGCGGACCCGGGTTCAATCCCCGGTCGGGACAAGTTACCTAGGTGATTTTTTTCTCATCTATAATACGTATGTCAGGAAACTTTTAGGCCTAAACTGTCCGCCGTAGCGTAGTCGTTAAGGCACTGCGCTACAAGCCGGAAGGTCGAGGGTTCGAGCCCTGTGGGGGTCAGGATTTTTAAACTGACCCAAACCCTCTGGCGGCACTTTGGTCTGGGGTCGACTCAGCCTCTAACGGAAATGAGTGCCAGGCACTTGTTCTGGGGGTAAAGGCGGCCGTCACGCAGGGATGACAACCCGGCTGACATCAAGTGCCGATTGTCTGGAAAAAGTGGGAGCCTTAACCTCCTACTACCCCAAGGGCCTCCTGTGGCCTGTCGTGGGATCTCTTTACTTTACTGTCCCCGAACACCATCTGGTCATCATTATCATGTTCGCCAAGTTTAGTAAGGATGTGTGTGAATGATGTGTTCCGTCTCAGTGTTGTGAGGAGGTCCTAATATTAAGCTGATCACTTATTCGGGGAGGCCCTTCATGTGTTTGTGTAGTAAAAAAAAGATGTGTGTGAGATCGAGAGTTTAAAAATCTCTCTCCTGACAGTTCGTGCCACTGTAAGACCCGAGTGGCGTGTGACACGTAAGAGTACTTGAGAGGTTAAACTTCGTTAATGTAATGGAATATTCATTTTATAATCTCGTTTAGTTACGTTTCCATACAATTACTTAATAAAGAAACGCCAGTCAACTAATTCTGTTTTTGCTAGCATAGGAGCATCTTTGTAAAATTTCCAAATTTATTCCCGCTTGTAACCTGGCTAATCTTAATTGTTAATTAATATTCTGTAGGATTTTTATTGTCTCGTAGACTACGATTGGCAGGGCATGTGGCACGATGGGGAATGAAAGAGGGGCATGGACGCTCCTTGTAGGAAAACCAGAGGGAAAACGCCCAATTGGTAGACCAAGAATGAGGCGGGAAAATAACATTAACCATGATTTGAGGGCAGTAGATTATACAGGGATGATTGGAAAATATTAGCTCGAAATAGGGATGTGTGGAGAGCTTATATCTGTGCGGCCGTGAACCTACGGGTTCGATAGTCCCAGTGAGTTTTTTTTAGTTAGTAGGCTTTTTTTACTTAATATATAATGGAATGTAAGAGTACGGTAAATTCGCAAAAGATCTCACCATGGTAGATGATGTATTTTACATTAAGTGATCAATGTAGACTAGGTATTTTTTAGGACGTTGTGGGGCGTCGAAGTTTCATGGGATTGTTTTTGGTGTCCTGACACGTAGCTATGTAACCCATAAGCCATCACCATAGGCCCAAGGTGGTTTTACGAATGTGCCTCAACTTCCTTGTGCATGCGCTACTTCGCATCATAATCTAGGGTTCGCATTCTAATTGGGTAATTCGTATTACTTATCAGTGCAGTAAGTAACGTTGTTAACAATATTGTAATATATATTTGCTACATACCCATCGAAATTGTCTTTTGAAGAAGTAATTCTTTTTCACGTTGTGGCGATGTTTTGAAGCAGCTAACTCTCTTCATACCCGATGTTGTAGTAACATTTTGAAGGATTGATATCCAAAAAAAAAGAAAGAATTACTGGTTCGGGTTGGGTCTGATTTTCGGTAGAACTGGAATCTCTTCTCAAAGTCGGAAGTTGGTACACTGGATACGAAAACACTTCATAAAAAAATGTTTCTTGTAGAAATAATTTCAAATTTATTCACTTTGTAGATTCCCAGCAGATTAAGTAAATTTAAGTGGTATTATTCTTCACTATCAATTGAAATAAATTATTTTCTTTTCTGGAATCAATTACTTGTATTAGCTATTACATTTTATTTTGGGAACTGTTCTTGCTTCTATCTTTGTGAAAAGTTATATGCAGAATGACTAGTGTAATTCTGTTATAATTTTAAAGAACATTATTACATCACCTGATTTTATATTTAAATTCTATTGGTTAATATAATGTTTAAATTTGATTTGTTAAATCAAAAAGTTAATTGTTTTAACATCCAATCAGAATTTAGTATACTTTTATTTAAAAATATTAAGTTAAGCAGGTGTTCTTATTACAGTTATAACAGAAAGCTTTATAATTCTGACAACAATGATTTAGAACAATTTTAAAAGCATTATTAAGAAGGACTGTTATGTAATACAATTTATTTAATTGTTACTGAGACATTTTTATTCAACAATGAATTATTTAGATGTTTTTCTTTATTTAAGTTATATTTAAATATTATGAAGATGGCATGTAGTTTTCCTCTCGGTTGTTCTAAGGCTATTTCGATGATCTCTTGTAGACATTTAATTGCTTGTGTCGTCGATTTCCCTTTTACGAACCCGAACTGTTGTTCCGGTATGACGTGGGCTGTCATCGCTCTTAATCTCTCTGTGAGTATGCTGGTCATTATTTTTAGTGTTGTGCACTCTAGGGCTATTCCCCTGTATGAGTTTGGGTCCTTCGTGTCTCCTTTGGCTTTGTACAGCACCTTCAGCGTTGCTATTCTCCACTTGTCCGGAATGCTGCCTTGCCTTAGGCATTCGTTGAAAAGCTCTGTCCAGGTGTCTGCGAGAGCTTGCTCTGTTTCTTTGAGGTGTTCGAAGGCAATTTCGTCAGGTCCGCAGGCTTTTCTGTTTTTCGAACTTGCAATGTGTCGTCATACTTCCTCTCTGGTGAAGAGGCAGGATTTCTCCACTTCTTCTTTCCTTCGTGTGGTTTCTGGGCGTGTTTCTTTGGCTTTAGTGGGAACTCAACGAGAAGAGAGAACAGATATGGCCTGAGTTCTACGCAACGGATGCGATGATCTACAGGGAATGGACAGCAGCCAGATACGACCTGAGACACACCGTGACGAGAGTCGCGGTCCATGGTTTCCACCACAGGATATGCACAACAGTGAAGCGCCATAACCCAGAAGAAAAGTGCAAGTGCAAACTATGTGGGTCGCACTGCGATCGATATCACCTATTACAGTGTAAAAACATAGGAACATCGATAACAGACTTTTGTAAGACATGAAAACAGTTCTTTCTACATGCCATTGGCTGCAATGATACCTATTATTATTAATTATATTTAAATATTAATAGAATTTTAAAATACAAGATTATTAACTTTAACTTTCATATTTATTATGATATTAAAATCCTGCTATACTTTGTACTGCTTGGTTACGGCAAATATAAATAAATTTGTTTTTTATCATAAGTTTTTTTTCCGGATTGTACATAAGTCAGTATTAAATGAGAATTACAGTTTTTTATATAGGTATTCTTCTTCTTCCTTCCAAGTATTAGGCCAAGGCCTGTTACGATCCTATAGAAAATTTTCCCTCCAGCGTTTCATAGGACGGCCCAGTGATCTTCGTCCTCTTGGTATATAATTATAAACAGCTTTGGGGATCCGATTTGAACTCATTCTTTGAAGATGGTGTTTCCAATTTAGTTGGTACAGTTTAATATATTTTATATAGGTAACTTTCCTATAGTTAAATTATTCAGTACACGCATTTGTCTACATGTATCAGCCAGTTCTTCAGTTTCATTTACAGAAGTTGGAATTTAATAGTTCGTGTCTCGTCTAGAATGATTCGGTATATGATACAGTATACCATTGGATATGTAGACCTACTTACTTATTTTGTATACGTATGCGATTTATGCGATTACAAATAATATTATTTTCATAAATTATAAATCGTGCCACTACAAGCCCCGGTTGGCGTGTGACGTCTAAAAAGTATCTATAAGGTGAGAGGTTAAATTGAGTTAATGGAATGGTATAAATCCTAAAATTTATAAAATAATGAGGAATGACCTGAATATTTTTAAACTTTTAGATAAAATAAAATAATCTAGAAAAAAACTAGAAAGAACATGTTCAAAGAATAAAAGATCATCGCATTCTAAAAATTACAGTTAATTACAAACCAAATGGAGGCAGGAATGTTGGTAGACCGAAAAAGATGGATTCAACTTTTTGAATGAGAATCTATGAGATCGGAACAAGTCACATTGGGCTTAATCCGTAATTGTTGATGATAATAATGAGGAATAAGAAAGAAATTGAGATAATGATATTCAAGCCCAGTATTTACTTTGATTGAGGATAAGATAGAAACTAAAACCCAGTCAAGTTGTCTAATTTTCTTCAATTGTTTTTTTATTAGTATTATTCCACAATACAGTGTTTCTCCTTCATCCCAAAGTGATTTGTCGCCAGAGGTTTCTGTCTAAAGCATCTTCTTCCCCCAAATACTCTAGCTTCCAAACATCTCCTCACTCCATCTATTGCCTCTTCCACTTCTTCCATTAGCTTTCCAATTAAGAATCTTCTTTGATATTCTCTCTTCTTCCATTCTTATGAGATGTCCATACCATTTCGAACGTTGTTCTTATATTTTTTCTAATAATTTTTTTTTCAACATGCATCATTTCCCTTATTGTGCTGTTTCTTGCCTTATTCCTTCTTTAAATTCGTGTCGATCACCTCCAAAAATCCACTTCTACTGCCAACATCTTGTTGGCTTGTTTTCTACTTGATTTTTTTAAATATTGTATTTATGTTGGGCTTAATTTAAAATTTACTTTTTATTAAGATCATGTAATGTGGCTGTTCCAACTTCAATTAATTAAATTTTAATTAGTAATATTTTACATAAACTTTCCTATACTATTACTTACTTACTTACTCACTTACTCACTCACTCACTCACTGGCACTATCGAACCCGTAAGTTCATGGCCGCGCGGACATAAGCCCTCCATACATCCCTATCCTGAGCCAATACTTTCCCATCATACCCTGTATAATCTACTTCCCTCAAATCATACTTAATGTTGTTCTCCCACCTCATTCTTGGTCTACCAACTGGGCGTTTTCCCTCTGGTTTTCCTACAAGAAACTTCCATGCGTCTTTCATTCCCCATACGCGCAATATGTCCTGCCCATCGCAGTCTACGAGACTTAACTGTTCTTATTATATCTGGCTTCCTATAAATACCATATAGTTCATTGTTATGTAGTCTTCTCCATTCACCTGTCTGTTCGTCTCTCTTTGGTCCAAAAATTTTCCTAAGAACTAATGTATGATATCCTGTCACTGACAAACTTAATATCTCGGATAGCGGACAGGATCCTCCTTCTGATTAAAAAACCCGTTCCAAATGCAGGTCTTTCTGCTCCCCCGTAGTATAATGCAAAGCTTCCTGATTTCTGACTACCTTCTCCTGGCCACCTAACTTCCTGTAAAGCGACTATATCCAAGGGCGATTTATCTAATTCCCGCGTTCATATCTCTAGTGCCCCGCTATTGTATAAAGTCCTAACCTTCCATGTTCCTAGGAACATGTCCTTGTGTTTGAGCCTTTGGCATGGGTTCGCTGAAGTAGTCCCCGCCCGGAGAACCGAATGGGGGGCTATTTGACCTCATGAATATTTTACCCCAGTTGAACCCATGTCCGCATTTCTTGCTGGTTGTATTTTTACGGTGAAAGATTGTCACTCCTTCGACCAAGGTACTTTTTTCGTCTGGCTTATCACATTTGACCAGTCCGGCATGGGTAACCCTATCTGCAGCAATGCTATCGCCGGCATAGCTCTCAGGATCATTTAAGCACGCAAGCCACTCCACCACGACAAGGTAGAGATACCATCCTATATTAACATTTATAACAGAATGCAAACATCTCAAATATTATATCATTAATATCTTCAGAATTAACATCATTTTTTGGACTTCCAAAAAAGTGAATAATTATTTAATTCATGATATCCAAGGAACAGGTGCAGAAAAATAGCCGAGACCTAATGTGTACAAGACGATATTCAATTCGACATAACTAACTCACTGGCACTATTGAACCCATAGGCTCATGCCCGCATGGACATAAGCTCTCCTACATCCCCAAGCTCAGCTTATGTTTTCCAATCATTCCCTGTATAATCTACTTCCTTCAAATCATGGTTAATGTTATTCTCCTACCTCATTCTTGGTCTACCAACTGGACGTTTTCCCTCTGGTTTTCCCACAAGAAGCTTTTATACACGTCTTTCATTCCCCATTCGTGCCACATGTCCTGCCCATCTCAGTCTAAGAGACTTAACTGTTCTTATTATATCTGGCTTCCTATAAAGACCATGTAGTTCATTGTAATGTAGTCTACACCATTCACCTGTCTGTTGATCTCTCTTTGGTCCAAAAATTGTCCTAAGAACTTTATTCTCAGATACTCATAATCTCCTTTTCTTCCTTAAAGTAAGAGTCCATGTTTCGCATCTATATAACTAGTAGAATAACAGTTATATATATATATATATATATATATATATATATATATATATATTCAGTTTAACGTTTTTTGAAAGGAATTCAAATGGACATAGGGATTCGAATTCGGGATATCCTGAATAGGAGTCTCTGACGTTCGGTATTTTCTTATTTTTGGATTTATAGATGCAACTGATCTTGTATTATTTTAATTTAAGTTTAATTTGTGATTTGATATTTATATTTTTTACGTTCTGTTTTAAGAAACATTCATTATCCTCTTTCGTCTTCTTCTTCTTCTTCTTCCTTCCAAGTATTAGGCCAAGGTCTGTTACGATCCTATAGAAAATTTTCCCTCCAGCGTTTCATAGGACGGCCCAGTGATCTTCGTCCTCTTGGTATATAATTATAAACAGCTTTGGGGATCCGATTTGAACTCATTCTTTCAAGATGGTGTTTCCAATTTAGTTGGTACTGTTTAATATATTCCAAAACTGGCGTAGTCTTCAATTCTTTTAAGATATCAGTGTTCCTTTTCCGATTCCATCTGGTGTAACCCGCTGTTCTGCGCATGAATCTCATTTCACAAGCCGTTATTCTGCTTTCATGTTGTTTTTTTAGTGTCCATACTTCACAACCAACACTACCAGGTCAACACTGGTCTAGCCAAAGTGTTATATAAACGTAATCTGGTGTTTTTTTGTACAAGGGATGGTTTCATAACTTGATTAATAATTCCTAAACTTTTATTATAACTAGTAACTTTTTCAGGGATATCCTTTTCATCCCAGATAGAGATGATCCTCTTTCGTATGGAATGCATATAATAGTAAATTGATAACGGTTATCCAGAATGGAAAATGTGTATGAGCATGTAGGAGCCGAAGCTTCTCTCTTATTTTTACCATAAGTGGAGGTGTAAAAGTTGGTGTATACATGCAATATACGCGAAATTGAGGTATATTATGTTATCAGGGCTAATTCACGTGCTCGGAGAGACGAGAAGCGTTCAGGTGGTGTAATGTCATTAAACACAGCAGCTCCAACACATGTTACCAACATTGTTTACTTTTCCCAAGGCTACCAAAAAATTACCTGGCAGGCTCTCTCATTATACGAATATAAAAACGAAAGCTACACGCAAATAAAGAGCTTAATTCAGTTTAATAAACTTTACGGGTCATCATCTTTCCATGTAGAATAATCTATTTCTCTGTAAGGCATTATTTACACTAGCTCTGCAGACTTTATATTATTATATATTTTTCTATTACGTTTACAATGACTATTTAACTCATGCCCCAAATGGGAGTCAATGACCAATCACGTTTCAATGATTTCTGTTTTACAACCAATCAGAGTCGTGTTTCACGAAATATTTATCAGTGTTATAATTACCATATATTAAACAAAGCTCCTCCTTTTTAATATTCTGAACAGGTCTGACCGTTATTTTGCAGTGACTGAGCCTATAAGAAATACGGCTACCAGATTGTATATATAGTGCATACATGTCAACATTTGTAGCAATTTATTATACCATCAAAAAAAGAAACCACTGTTTGACTTTCTTATATGTATTTTTTCCCAGGTAATAATCCAGAAAAATATAATTGTAATATTTACATCATACGACATCAGAAATGAAATTATATACATATTGATGTTTCATTTTTTTCTCCACTAGAGAGCATTCTTACAATATTGCGTTCCTTTGGCAATAAATAGTATGATCTGGTTGCAGTGATAAACAAAAGAAGCAGTAGAAGCGTACCTATCGTTTCTCATTTGTTTTCAAACATCGCCGTTTGCATTAAATATATAAATATTTTGAAATAACTACAGTTAAATAATGATTTGTGAGTAAACAGCTTAATTTTATTCGTTAAATAGTCCTAACAAATGCCACTCTTGATTTCCAAATTCTCTAGATAAATTCACTCCTCACTTCGTGAGTCGTGAATTTATCGATAATTTGGAAATCACTCGTGGCATTACTTATGATAATTGTTCTTTATTTTAAAAAATAATCATAATTAAGAATGAAAATATACTTTACTTTCTTTTAATAAAACCCTTCAAATTCTATTCACTTCTTTGTGTGTGTGTGTGTGTGTGTTGGTAAGAAACCTACGAAACTAAGTATATAACCTGCCGTTCTTTTTATTTATTCGTACGATTTTTCAAAGATCTTCGATATCCTAGGTGATATCTTGTTTATGTCCTGATCCGGTAAACGCAGTATTTCTATTTTGCATAATCATGTGATTTTGTAGAGATTTCCAATTTTAATTTATAATCCATTATCAAATGATTTTTAATTTTGAAGTGGATTTTGGTAATGGATGTACAATTCAAGATTTGTCTTGATTGCTTAGAAAAATACGAAAACCAAAAATTAACCAACTTCCTTGATTTTGAATAATTTGAAACATTTACAAGTTATTTGTGACGGAGGAAATATTTTTAAATGCATTTACTTAGAAAATAAATAGGCACTACAGACTCTACCTATATCATAATAAAACAATAGTAGAAAGAGTTGCTAGTTCTATGGTTCGGTTTAAATATTATCCTCAATAAATAAATAAATATAAATCTCCGCTACTCGAGATTGAATCTGGACCGTCCAGTCATTTATTAATTCTAGAATAAAATTAGAATATTTTAATTTGTGTACTGTTAATTTAATTGCAAAAATGATAGTATATAATGATTTCAAATATTTTAATGTAGATTTCTTGAAAACAAGTTTCGTATCCATTCATATAATACGCTTTAAGTCTGTGAGTTCTTGGAAAAATAGGTGCTTCTTTCCTAATGATATTTCCCTGTTCTTGCTCTTTACCTACCATATCAGGGTGTGTATTTTTCAAGTAATTATTTCCATGCGATTTACTAACATCATATGCCCCTGTATTATCTCCCATTTTCAGTTTCCTTTCTCGTTATTTGTGCCACATTTTCCTTCCATATAAAACCTCTTACATATGTTTTCAAACTGGAATTGATATATTTTATAATATGTGGTTCTTTACCCTTATTAAGTTCACCGCTGTGGTCTCGAGGTAGCGTGCTGCCATGTCACGCAGCGGGCCCGGTTTCGATCCCCGGGGCAGTTTTTCTGGGTGAGGTTTTTATCGGGGTTTTTCCTCGCCTGTAAGACAAATGTCAGGAAAACTTTAAGGCCCAAACGGTCCCCGAAATCATACGGCCATCATCATCATCACAACCATCATCCTTGTCATTATCATCATCCTTCGCCGGTGTGGAAAACAACGGGAAGCTACCACGCCTACAATTCCCTAGTAAAGCTGCAAAGCATAGCATGAAAATGCTATGATTGCAGTGAAAGACCTGTCCTCGGGCAGAATTACTATGGATGGATGGACCCTTATTAATACCTTGGTCTCGCTGTCTTTATTTCAATATTTGTTATGCTGTTTAAACCTGAATTTATATTACATTTCATTCGAATTCTATGGACAAATTTTCAAAGATTATACAGTTTTTTTGCCTATACGTTTTATATAAGGAATCCATGTTACAGAACAATTTTGTGTTTATATGTCAAAGAGTAAATACATTTGCCAGTGTTGGTTCTGGTGGACTACTGGTTCTGTGGTCCACTCTAATTCCAAGGTTCGCTGGTTTAAAATACGTTGGGTCGATACATTTTTTCAGAGCGTACAAATCGTTCGAAAGGGAACATGGATCTCGTGTTGTCGATTTACGGTCTGAAATAATAGTTTTCTTTGTAAAATTTGTGGACAATTTCACATCCAAATTTTAATTGCGACGCTAAATACCTGACATTTTATTGATCTTCGTTAAATAAAATACCAATAGCATTTCTCAGCTGCACACATGAAATATAAGCGAAGTAACGGAATAGGCTTAAGTGTTACTTCTTCTGGCAAATTTAATTTTAAATGAATCCTGTGACATTCCTAAAGATATCGTATTTATTTGTTATGGTTTATTAGTATCAATATAAATTTCTAACATGAAGAATGCGGTGACCTATTTAATATTCTAGGAACTCTTTAGTGTCTAGTAATTGATGTGGTGTAGGATGTGATACGTAACAGCTAATAGCTACTTTACCTTAACAATTCAAGTAATACTAATTTGAAACTTATATGAAACATCAAATACTATAGCAATAAGGATCGGATGCCATGAGTTTCTCACACGAAAACAAGACACAATCTGCCTGCCTCAGAGAACAATATATGAAAGTCCGTCTAAGACGATAAATTATATTCTATTTTTTATTTTATTAATCAGAGTTTAACGTCAAAAACAGAGTTTTGTACACAAACAAGGTAGAATACTTCCTTTGATGTTGATAATAATAATAATAATAATAATAATAATAATAATAATAATAATAATAATAATAATAGTTTTATTGTAAATATACTGATATTAGGAGGCATAATATAAATAAATAATAGTTTTAAAAAACTAAAACAACACGCATTATTAGAAAACCGAACTAAAAAATGAAAAATAATTTTAATTTCCAACACGCTTGGCATAAAATTAAAGTGGTCTACAAAAAATCATCTCCAACACATCTAGAATAAAACTAGAGTTATCTACAAAAAAAAATTACCATCGAAAGCGTGGGGTGCTCTATATCAATTGATATATTTGATAATAAACAGAGATTGGTAAATGTAAAGTCTCTAAGAAGAAAACGTAAAAACCATAAAAATCACCCCACGCTTGTGATGGTGAAATTATTTTTTTGTAGATAACTCTAGTTTTATTCTAGATGTGTTGCAGATGATTTTTTTGTTGACCACTTTAATTTTATCTCAAGCGTGTCGGAAATTGAAATTATTTTTCATTTTTTAGTTCGGTTTTCTAATAAAGCGTGTTGTTTTAGTTTTTTTAAACTATTATTTATTTTGTATTTTTTAGTTTGGTTTTCTAATAAAGCGTGTTGTTTTAGTTTTTTTAAACTATTATTTATTTTTTAAATTTGTAGTTTAATTGATTGTCATAAACCGGAATCCTATGAAAATTTAATTGCTTAATACTCTTCTAAAAAATCCTCCGGGCGGATTTGATCCAACGACCTATGGATTACTGAAATTATATACCACTACAGTCCACCGCTCTACCAGTTGAGCTCTTACGAGTGTACTAAAAAGACGGCAAGTCCGCAACCTATTATACCGGTTTTTATTTTTTTGATTTTCTGATGATTCTGGCCAAGATCTTAGAAAAAAATATTAAAATTATTGTATTGTCATGAATCCTTTGCAAGTATACAAAGTTTCCAATCGATCCAATGTTTCTAAGTGGGTAAAAATCGTGATCAAAGATTCCGTTACATAGATACAGGTCCGTTACATAGACAGATGCAGGTCAAGCTAATATAAAGCGTCTAAAAATGGTCTCATTAAAAAAAAAAGAAATATTACAATAATTTGCAAATAAGCTCTTTTGGGAAAATATAAAATAAATTAAACAATTTGTATAACTCGAAAGTCCATATAAAGATATCCTAATTTATTTATATAGTATATTTCAAGGGCAGGAGAGAATGGAGCATTCCGATGAAGAGACTGACGGATGAATTATGAGGCGGGAACATGTTAACAATGATCTAAATATTTTATTGATCAATAATGCATTTCATAGGTGAGAGAATAACTAACTATGATTTGAAGGAATGATTGGAAAACATTAGCTGAGGATAGGGATGTATGGAGAGCTTATGTCCGCGCGGCCATGAACCTACGGGTTCGATAGTGCCAGTGAGTTAGTTAGTTAATAATGCATTTCATATTTCTTATACAGATAATGTAGATTATATAAAAAATATGTTTTGCGCGATAGTGCGTTTTGTCGTTCTTACAGCAATGTCGACCATGATTGAAAGTTTAACTTCCTACATTTCCGGGTTGCCAACCTAAATAACTGTACTGTACTAAAATAACTATATTGTAATATTACATATTACAAAACGCGTGTGGGAAGTAAAACCACTGCCCTCTATGTATACTACATGCAATTTATATATACAAAAATATCCAAAAAGTAGTGTATACGAAACAAATCACTGCATTATAAATGAACTGAACTTTATTTGAAACAATATAAAACAATAAATACGTACTTGCCGTCATTTTATCACTATTTGGTCTCAAGGCCTCCTGTAGTTTCAACTAAAAAAAACATTGCCCACACTGTTAAAGTTAGTCAATTGTTTATAATGAACGCAAATATTTCCAACAAAGATGTTATTATTTTACTATTATTTGTTATTTTGAAAACACCATTGCGCAAAACATAATGTACAACGCGCGTTTGTGAAATGTGTTACAGAATCTCGGAAATTAAAAACCTCTCTATCGCTCGGTTTTTAAACATTTCCCTCGATTCTGCAAAAAAACACTTCCCAACCTCACATCGTAATATACTATTAAACATTTGACATGTATAGTAGGCCTATATTCAGATATGTAAGAGTTTATTTTGCGAAATACATTTTTTTAAATATATTACATCCGCATCGAGAACAGTTAGGATTGAGACTCTTAAACTGTTGGGATTGAGATGTCGCCTTTAAGATAATAAAGACACAGTTTATGTGTATGGCATTAAATCAGTTCCTTGAAGTGCCATTTACGGAAGGCGTCTCACTGCCTAGATGTTGATCCTCCAATGTTACATTTATAATACCCAGTGGAATAGCAACTTAGTTGGCCTCGTATGGGGTATTATGAACAAAAATCAAAATAATTACCGTTGTATTAATTAAATTTTTCATTGATCATTTTCCCGTTATCGAAATTTATTACCAGCTGAAATGAGGAGTTGCTGGCCAATTGTCTGCCTCAAGCAAAAATTAACATTTCTGAAATAACTACATTAGTATAACTTTTATTATTGGAACTCCTTAAGTTGTTTGATAAATAATAAATTATTTATAGATGTATTTATAACTATTAATAATAATAATTTATTATTATTATTATTATTATTATTATTATTATTATTATTATTATTATTATTATTATTCAAGAAGAGAAAAAATTAGGAACTCAGTTATAAGGGACAAAATGAAGATTCAAGACACTATTTTAGATTATATTAAAACTCAGCAATTAAGATGGTATGGACATGTCCAGCGAATGGAAGAGGATCGACTACCAAAATCTGTTTTGGAATGGAAACCTGAGGGAAGACGAGGCAGAGGAAGACCTAAAACCTCCTGGAGTCAGGGAATATGTTTATACATGAAGGAGAAACATCTACAACCAGGAGATTGGATGGACCGAGAAAATTGGCTATTAGGAATCGGACGATGTCAAAGACATTAATCAACCGATGATCTATATATCTATCTATCATTATTATTATCATTAATTATTATTATTATTATTATTATTATTACGTCCGAAATTTATAAACCCTATTATTTAACCTAAGGTACATTAGGGTTATAGTTTGTGTCAAAGTTTGAGTCATTTTATAATTTTATCTAAAACTAAAGTTTTTTTATGAACTTTATTTATAAGAACTTTAAAAAGTCTGTAGTTCTGTAATGGGTGGTTCAATAAGCTATGTTATTTAGAAGACATGTGATTTCGAATATTTTGTTTCAGAACAAAGGACAATCAAATATAATATGTTCAACACTTTGGTTGCTAATAGTACCACAATTACAACTTGCATTCTCTCTAATGTTAAATTGTATGACTTATTCGTGAACTAGGTTTGAAATTCGATGGCGGCTGCGAGAGTCGGGGTCTCGCCTTTTAGATAAAGAATTCGTGAGCTGCCGATTCACGAATCGGATGACCCGCGTAGAATGTGTCACATGCGCCGAATCCTTCTACAAAAATCTGATTCCCGAAATGTCGATTCTGGAAAAGTCTTGATTGGACGCCGAAAATATTCCTACCCTCGCATATATATCATCATCATCATCATGATAGTACATTCACGAATTTAGGCCATTTGTTGACCTCTTTCGGCCTCAAGAGAAACGCCATCCAGAAGTCTTTTGAGTGGACGTCCTGGTCTTCTTCTTCCTGCAGGTTGATATCTTAACATTTGTTTGGGTATTCTGTGATCTTCCAGTCTCGCATATATATATATATATATATATATATATATATATATATATATATATATATATATATAATCCGTTTCGAGGGTCAGAGAGGTCAGTCGTGTGTACACTGCGAAAGAGTGAAGCGATATCAAGAGTGAACTGTGTTAAGGCATGTGAATCTATCAGCGAGTATAGATTGTGTTATAAGACTTAAATTATGAAGAATAAGTGAAATTTTGTGAACCAAATATAGTAAATTTGAAAATTATCTATGACTATTTAACTCATGCCCCAAATGGGAGTCAATGACCAATCACGTTTCAATGATTTCTGTTTTACAACCAATCAGAGTCGTGTTTCACCAAATATTTATCAGTGTTATAATTACCATATTAAAGAAAGCTCCTCCTTACAATATTGCGTTCCTTTGGTAATAAATAGTATGATCTGGTTGCAGTGATAAACAAAAGAAGCAGTAGAAGCGTACCTATCGTTTCTCATTTGTTTTCAAACATCGCCGTTTACATTATGTATATAAATATTTTAAAATAACTATAGTTAAATAGTGATTTGTGAGTAAACAGCTTAATTTTATTCGTTAAATAGTCCTAACAAATGCCACTCTTGATTTCCAAATTCTCTAGATAAATTCACTCCTCACTTCGTGAGTCGTGAATTTATCGATAATTTGGAAATCACTTGTGGCATTACTTATGAACATATGTTTTGATTTTTCAAGGTAAAATCCATCGGCACATTACATGACTGCGGGACTTGACAATAACTAACTAACTCACTGGCACTATCGAACCCGTAGGTTCATGTCCACGCGAACATAAGCTCTCCATATATCCCTATCCTGAGCCAATGTTTTCCAATCATCCCCTGTATAATCTACTTCCCTCAAATCATGGTTAATGTTATTTTCCCACCTCGTTCTTGGTCTACCTACTGGGCGTTTGCGGGACTTGACAATATTATTTAAAACTGTATTTATTTAGCGGTAAACGTCAATAAAACCGAATAGGCTTATATGTCCGCACCTAGCAGTGCTTTATATAACAGAAATTGACGCTTAATGACGGGCGAGGGAGATTTTGAAAAATTGGCTGAATTAAAATCCTAAGGACAATAATTACAAATATGAAAGTGATCCACAAAGAAATTAAGCATAGGCTCAATTATGGAAATACATGCTATTACGCATTACACGGACTTCTGTCGTCCCAATTTGTCTAAAAAAAATAGTAAAACTGAAAATATATAATACTGTTATTCTCCCAGTTAGGGCCTATATAGATGGGAAACATGCACTCTTAAGAGAAAATAGTACGAATATTTGAGAAAAGTTCTTAGGAAAATATTTGGACAAAACAGACGAACAGACTGTCGAGTGTGTTAACTACAGTACATAGCAGTGAGCTACTTGATCTTTATGGGAAACAAGATGTAATAAGATCAGTTAAGCCTTTTAGACTGCGATGGGTAGGACATGTGGGAGAATGGGGAATGGAAGAGGGACATTGAAACTCCTTGCAGGGAAACCAGAAGCAAAGCGCCCAGTAGATATGCCAAAAATGAAGTGATTTGAATGAAGTAGATTATACAGGGGATGAGTGAAAAACGTAAAGCGCCCAGTAGATATGCCAAGAATAAAGTGATATAAATGAAGTAGATTATACAGATATGAGTGAAAAACGTTGCCTTAGGAATGGAATTATGAGGTGCCTGTGTACTTAGGTGTTCGGCAGTACCAGTGAGATAGTTAAAGCAGAAGGAGAAAAAAAAGTAACTAAGAAGGAGAAACAAAATATAACAAAAATAAGAGTAAACAAAAAAAAAACAAGCATAATAATAACATAATAACAAGCTCGACTAATTATTGCGTGTGAAATAGGTTAATCCAACTTGTGTTAGGCATTGTTGAGCTCCAATAGTTTACTACTAGAATTCACTGGATAAAGGAGTCTCATTTCCACCAATTCGATTCTCTTATGTGTAAAACGTGCTAATTCTCAAACTGGATTGATTATGTGTGTTTTGATTGCATCACGTCACCTAGCGCGTCGAGGATTACGTAGATTACTGTTGCGCTGCGCATTATCTACCCCAATTTATTAAATACTGAAAACATCCATATCAGGAAATACGATAAACTATGTTTTAATATAGATCGCGATGAGTTGAGATGTTTCGGAATTTCGAAACGAATTCGTAAAATATTTAGAATTATTGCAATTAATACATACTTTTATTTCATATTATGTCGAATTTCATATTTTTAATACACGTATGGGTTACAAGGATATTTCAACACGTTATAGGCCTATAAACTTACCTCTAAAATACCGGTATGTTCAGTATGAATTGGCTCGTTTGTAGCTTAATGTAGATTCATTATGTCTATTTAAAGATAAAATCGGAATAAAATTACACTGGTCCACAAGGATTCCTTCACAAGAAATCTGATTCGTGAATCTAGTGCATTTTTTCATACTGAATTCAATTATGTAGTTAGAATTTTTCCATCAGGCACAGTTTTTTTGTGACAGCTACTTTTTTAAAAATTGATTTTAGCATTTTCTTTGACCTGTCATAGGAACCTTTACCTTATATGTAGAGATTTTAACTCATAACTCTGATTCTGACCTAGCTCAAACTGATTCAGATGGAAATAGAAATTATCTTGCATATGAAGGCAGTAGCTATTCATCAGAATCATAGAGATGTTCCAGATGCAAAATATGCCCGAAAATCACTATCTACCACTTTCTAGGTAAGTCAGAATGAGCTAGAGTTAGATGGATTTTACTAAAAATTATAAAAAATGTAAATGAATATCACAGAAAACTCTTGCCTGATAGGAAAAAAACTGAAATGATATTTAAATTCAGGATGAAAAATACTTCTAAAATCTCATATTTTTATTCTTGTGAAAGAAAAAAAGTTCATTTTTGTCGACCAGTGTTATAGGATAATATGTCCAAAATATGTTCTAATAAAATATTAGCCACTAGATAGTTTATGAATTAGGCATTGCAGTGAAACGAACGTCCGTCACTCAGGAACTCCGTAAACTAAGCGCATTCCTCAGAAAGTCAAATTAAAGGTCCATTTTGCTGGTTTACGGAATTTATGTTTCCTTCTTTATATTGCAGAAGCTCAATTGCTGATGTCAGCTTATTTAAGTGTCGGGCAACAATCAAAATATCTCGAGCATAACCGTAAGTTATGGCACGATATGTGACATGAATGGGAAATGAGAGGGACATGGAAGCTTCTTGTAGGAAAACTAGAGATAAACGTGCAGTTGGTAGACGAAGAATGAGGTGGGAGTATAACATTAGCCATTATTTGAGAGAAGTAGAACAAAAGGATAGGAAAGTGTGGAAGACGTATGTCCGTATGGCCATGAACCTATGGGTTCGATAGTACAAGTTAATTAGTTATAATATAATTAGTTATAGTTACTTATTAATTGCGTATCTATTATATATCGGTATTATTGTATAATTTGACATAAATTTAAACAGTATCAACCGATTCATTTTTCCTTTACTTTATTAGAAATGTTATATAAATTAAGCTAATGTATCTCATAGGATATATTACCACTTTAAGGTTTAATTAGATTGGATAGTATATAATGCGACTAACCAAACGTGGTAGTTTGTAGAGTCATATTTTAATTAAGTGTTCCAGGTAAATACCCACTCCTAATGATCGGATTTCGCTGATTTTAATAATAATAGAATAAATGCGCACAAGTTGTGCAGAAAATATATGTTACATAAGTTTTGTCATTGATTTGATTCACATAGTTTGTTATTTGCAGAATTCTACCAGGGATATCCCTCGTTTTTTACAGATGATTACATGGTAACGGTCGCATGGTTTCTCGCACAGTTCACACACAGTTGTTCCCGGGGATCGTGGAAACACTTGGTCTTGCATATCTTGTGGTGGTATCCATGCATTGCTATTGAGTTCACCAGGTGTCGGACTTCTTGATTGGTGTTGGTCCAGGATCTGTTTATCATGGCTTCTGTTGTATAAAAGTCCAGCCATATATCTTGTCTCTTCTTCTCCCTTTCCTGAAGTAGTTTATTTGAGCTGTCTGTGGATGGTAGCCTCATACGCAGTTCTTCTGTGAAGAAGGGTTCCTTGGCGAGATCATATGCTAGCCTCGACTTTGTGTGTTTTGAGACACCTAGGGCGGCTTCCAAGAATCGTGATTTGACTGCTTCCAAAGTTATTAGATCTCTTAGACTCAGCTTCTCCCAAATGAGGTCTATTCCATAGGTTGCAATGGGAACTACTTTTGCATTGAACAAGGCCATGGCCGTTTTTAATGACAGTCTGGATATTGCTTTGATGTCAAACATGGCTTTTGTGGCAGCTGCTGCTCGGGATTGTATGTGTATTCTAAATGACCTGGCAGTGGTTTGCAACGCCAGTCCCAGATATTTGAAGCTGTTAACTGTCACGAGAGGTTCTATTCCTAGGTAGATTCTGTCCTCCGCAGCTTCTCGACCCCCGATTTCGCTGATTTTGAGAATACCTTCGTCAGTTTATTCTAATACGACATACTAAGCTTCGTTGTGAAATATCGAAACTTGCGACCACTAGATCTCATTTTTAAATTTTCGTTTCAGGTGAACTCCTACTCAAAATGGTCCGATATTGCTAGTGAACGACTCGACCTTACTTTTTAAATTAATTATTGATGCCAAGTTTGGTTTCAGTGAAACAAACGCTAGTGAGCTAACGGACATTATATATATATATATACATAAATGAATGTGAGTCAGTTTGTCTGTCTGTCTGTCCTTTATGGACTCAAAAACTACTTGGCCGACTTGAATGGAGGTTTTACTATCATTTAGATAATTTTTCTGGGACATTTAAAGTACGGTATATAGCATATGACCGTAGCTAAAAGGGGGGGGGGGCATCGATGCATTAAAAAGTTCATTTCTGGACGCTTAAATGGCTTACGCTATCAAAACAATAACTAATACCCCAAATTAATGTACACAGAATTGAATATCTATAAAAAATCTACAAACATTTTCCCGACGGATATGTCTTTTACGGATAACTCACAATAATGTGAGACACACATATACACACACCCACACACACACATATATTCATAGGCCTATATATATGCAGGGTGTAACATAACTCAACGGTAAAATTTCAGGAATGAGTTCCTCATATGGAGGGAATAAAAAAAGAGTATTACAACATGGGTCCGAAAATTTATAATTACAGAGTTATTCGAACTTTTATGAATGTTAGGTGAAGTGAGTAGTGAAGTGTCTCATATAACCTCTCCTACTCAATTCTCAACCTCACCTTCTCGTGGTGCAACTTGTTTTAACAAACGAGGTTCTGGGGACCGAGTCATGGCGGTATAACCATTCCAACTAATATTGAAGCAGGTCCAGATGCTTAAAGATGGCAACCCCATCGCTGGATTTACCACCTCCTTGCTAGCAACTATTTGGTGGGACATTCTATTGATTTGAAGCCTGATAAAAGGAAAAGCCAGACGAATCACCATGATGACGGCTTACGAACGAATAAGGCTAATGAATGGTAAAAAGAAAATATTTTTAAATTTGCTACATGGAACGTTCAGGGAATTGCTCATAAAGAACAACTAGATGATATTTTGGCAAAAGAAAGGAATACATATCGGTGCTATTTCTGAAACAAAGAAAAACTGTCCAAATGGGAAACGGTCACTTGGTCGACCTATGAAAAGATGACACGAAAACAGCTTTCTCAGGCCGTAACAGTTCTTCTAGGACTAATACCTGGCAGGATGATGATGATGAAGGTTATTAAGGTTTACAGTAGTTATTGACAGTCTGTTTTCTGTTGATTGTTGGCTGCTTTGATGTACACAAATGAAGAATATGCCTGTATGCAGGCACAAGGAGGTCACTTTGAACATTTCATCTGACAGAACAGAGCGCTCCAACAAGTCCCTTGCATTTTTATTGCCATGTACTAACATTCATAAAAGTTCGAATAGCTCTGTAATTATCAATTTCCGGACGCATGTTGTAATTCACTTTTTTTATTCTTTCCATATGAGGAACTCATTCCTGAAATTTTGCCGTTGAGTTATGTTACACCCTGTATATGGATTATGTTCAAATAAATTTTGGTCATGAACTTTTCAGTGTCTGCTAGATAGGTTCGGCGAAGATTTGTAATTTTTTTACAAAAATATTTTCATAAGAACAACCTCAATAGCTTCATTCCATTGCATTTGCCAAGATAAAACAATGCTGCAGGGAATAGCTAAAGATGTACCCAATCACTATTCGAATATTAACAAAATTAAATGCAATTTGTGCCATATGTTAAAAATGCTTATTGTAGTAAAGTAAAATCATTTAAGTTAGCTTTTAATTAAATGTGTTGATATGAATTTATTATTTATGTTCGATTAATTTATATTCAGTACAGTCTCTTGTTGATGAAGAGTGTGTCCGTTTTGTGATTATTACAGTAGTAATACAGTACACAGTACTGTAATGTTCCATATTAAAAAGACGCACAGTATGAAATAAATTATTTCTGTTATCAGATATGTGCCAGTTAAGATATTTGGAATGATTATTCTCATGAAATTAGTTTTTCTCTTATGTTTACATAAACCAAGGCTAAGTAGAATAATTTATTTTGTGAAATACTATCAGTTATTTATTAACTTGTATTTGTCCGTCGCTGTGGCGTAGTCGGTAGAGTCCCTACCTTCCACTCCGGCGACCCAGGTTCGATTCCCGGCGGGGTAAGTGATTTTTAAAATCTTAATCTTGGGACTGGGTGTATGTAGTGTCCAAGTTGTACCCATTGGGTTTAATTCTTCTTATAATAATAATTTATTGTAATTGTAAGCCCATGTTTTCCCTTTACAGAGATTATGCGCTCTCCCCCTACAGGGAAGAATTTGAACCATACTAATTTAGTTACACTTGTTTTCGTATAGATGTCATTTTGAGTGGTCCGTGGTCAGCGTTCCGCCTTATACTGACATCTAGGAAACCAAGGTAGTACTAGGACGGGAAAATTCGGTAAATTTTACTTAGAGGCCTTTTCATTCAGGCTTAAGGATTTTTTACGAGCCTGAAAATGTTCAGACTCGGGACCCACGGCTTAAAGTCCCTCCCGGAGGACTTGCTCCTTGAATTTTTCCGTCCTAAAAAATCCATCAATCCCGGTCGGGTTTGAACCCGCGACCTTCAGGACCAGAGGCAAGGAGCATAACCATTAGTCCACCGCGGCCAACTTATAATACTACTACTACTACTACTACTACTACTACTAATAATAATAATAATAATAATAATAATAATAATGACAATAATGATTTGTATTTCACAGTGAGTTTGCCATTTATATAACCCATGAATTATGAATATTTAATTTAGAGGTAAGGTATACAAAAATTGATAATTATATCACTATACGTAATACGCATAGGGTTTATATAACAACAGAGTTAAAACGGACCACCGCCCACTATTAGAATTAGCTTACCGTTAATTCCTCTGTTTCAGCATCATTTCACTTGTTTTGGAAATTTCGTAATTTCAACCACAGTGAGAGATGCGGTTATACAAGAGGACATTTATATATACGCAGTATTTCCGAAATCATAAATTATTGATACACAATCATGTTTGTAGTTTCACACAAGTCCGTTGAGTGTACAGGTAATTATTTTGTAATCCAAATCAGCCCTCATGATATTAGTAATAAAATAATTGAGCATTGTATTCGTATGCAAAAGCATATGATTCATTCCACCATAGCGAGCGATGAAGTTTACTTGGTTTTGCATGTCTTCTTCTCTTACACTTTATAAATCCGGTATTTGTAACTTTGAAATTTGAAGAAACAATTATTTTTCTCACATGAATGGGCATCCAAATCCAGGAATCCAAAATATATATCCCGTGGTTGTGTATATTATAATGATATTTTAACATTTCGTAACAAATTACATTTTTTATCCAATTGAAATGGTATATATATATAACTTATATATATTTTTTTTGACGTTTGAACCATTTTGTAATCTGTAGCAAAGCACCTACTAATATTTGGATTTCGGGATGTGGATAGCTCATTTATTAGTGAAAGTAAGCGATAGTTTCAAGTTTTAAAATAGCATTAATAAAGGATAAGATATTTAAACAAAATAGGTAAAGTATAAGGTTCGTTAACAATGGCATGGTTCATATTTAATTTGGTTTTTCTTATGATATACCCATAACTTGATATATAATTTTTCATAAAAATCATCAGACACCGATTTTTTTAATAAACGGTATAAACGTGCATTTATTAAAAGTCATTATTTAAAGGCGTGTTAAAATATATGGTCATATGGCATATAGAAATTTAATTAGCAGATAATTTTTACCATCATCTGCTTCTGATTGATTTGTGCCTATTTTTAGCCTGCTTAGGTTTCACAAGAGGTTTACATTAAGTAGCCTCTTCATTGGACATCTCGTCTTTTTATTGTTAGATTATATATATATAGATATTATAAATATATTTTTGACATTTGGCAATGAAGGCAAATATGATATGAAAAGAAAAATGAATGCTTGAGTCGGGATTCGAGTTCGAATCCCGACTCAAGCATTCATTTTTCTTTTCTTTTCATATCATATATATATATATATATATATATATATATATATATAGTAATTCTGCCCGAAGGCAGGTCCTTCACTGCAATCATAGCACTTTCATGCTATGCTTACAGTTTTACTAGGAAATTGTAGATGTGGTAGCTTCCCGTTGCTTTCCACACCGGTGAAGGATGATGATGATGATGGTGATAAGGATGATGATGATGGCCATATGATTTTCGGGACCATTTGGGCCTTAAAGTTTTCCTGACATTTGTCTTACAAGGCAGCACGCTACCTCGAAAGACCACAGCGGTGGACATATATATATATATATATATATATATATATATATATGCCGAAGCAACTATATGAATGGCATCCGAACAGAAAGAAGAAAAGAGGGAGACCAAAGTTAACATGGAAGGAAAACATGAAGACAGTAATGCTAGCTAGAGGGCTAAGCATCGAAGATGCCCAAGACCGTATTGGAGGTTTGGCACGGGAAGACGGCAGCAGCTGTAAAAACCCGAAGATAGATATATATTCACTTTTTTACGTTAGTTGTTAGATTAATGTTTAGTGTTGCTTTTTCGTGTTTCAAAAAGGTTTGCTTCACTACAAACTCTTAGTGATCTTCCTATAATATCAATATTCTCGACATGTGGACTAATCTATACAATATTGTTTTCCTGGTATCATTTTCTGTATCCACGATCATTTTTTATTCCAGGACAATATTAAACAATGTATAAGCTAATGTGTCGTCTTGTCTAAGGCCCTTATTTGTGATAAAATTTATTGTTCGAACATTGGGGAGGTCCAGTTGACATTTTATTTTACAAAATATTGTCTTTCCCATAATCTTGTAAAAAAAGTATTTTTGCGACTTAGATACCTTTAGCTCTAAGGTAAAGATCTGCCAACTAAAATATGGCCACATAAATAGATCAAAGGCCGCCGAAAGCTGTCTTTTAACTGTCAAGGAATATGTGAACATGGAAGTTGTGGGATTCTGCGCGGATCCTAAATTATAATACAGTTTAAACAGTTGGAAAATGTAGTCTATTGCAACAAAGTGCAATAATTTTGAACATATTATTAGTATTTTAAATTATTTTAATTACACCGTGTTCCAAAATGATGGACGGCGTTTTAAGTAGTTTGTATAGCTTTACAAACGAAATTGAATGCGTGATTATATTCATTACCTCTCCTGGGTAGATTGAGAGAGGCCGGCCATCACGCCCCAGGGACCATAAGAGCAAATCGCATTCAAAATGCACCCCTAAAATCAGTTGATGTAATGAAGAAGCACGTCCACGGCTCTTATGACCAGGTGACATGAAAAATCCAACAAAGATGTTATTATTTTACTATTATTTATTATTTTGAAATAATATAAAAAGTCATCGAAAAAAAAACAGAAGGAAAAAGAGATCGACGAAGAGTTCTACGCCTCAGACGCCATGGTGAACAGGGATTGGACCGGAAACAACCAACCACAAAGACACGCAATCATAGGCCTAGCAACACATGGATATCATCATAAAATGTGCAAAAATACAAAATTCCACCAACCGAGTGACTCGTGTGAATGCAAGATATGTGGACAAAAATACGAGCGATTACAAATAATGCAGAAGATGGACGGGATCGTTGAATGAATTGATAAAAGATAAATCATAAACCTAAAACTTAATGCTCTTTCGAGTGCCACTTACATACTTATTTATATTATTTTGAAAACACCATAGCGCAAAAATAATGAACAACGCACGTTTGTGAAGTTTTTTTTACAGAATCTCGAAAATTAAAAACCTCCCTATGGCTCGGTTTTTAAACAAATTCCTCGCTTCTGTAAAAACCACTTTCCAACCTCGCATCGTAATATGCTATTGAAATATCCTTGTTCTGTTGTTAATATAATCATATATAGAAATTAACAGTAAGATGGTCGCTAAAAATAAATGCGAGGTGAATGTAAAAAAGTTAACATCTGTAATAGTTTTAACTGTGGAATCTATGAGATCGTTTGTAGAACTTGCTAACGTAATTATAATTGGTGAACGTCCCGAAATAAACATTTAGTTCAGATATAAACGAAGATAGAATTAGAAGCGAATGGGAAGATATCAAGTTTGATTTCAGAAAATTATATTGTATCAAGCGAAATAGATCAGTAGCGTATCACAAAGGTCCCGGAATCGACCAAATTAAATTTTCTTTCGTGGTTTTCCTCGATTGTAGAGATCCATGTTGCATAACTATCTTTAACTCACTGGCTCAATCGAAACTGGAGGTTCATGGCCGGCGGACATGGTCTCCATACATCTCTATCCCGAGCTAATGTTATATAATCATTCTCTATATAATTCAACTCCCTAAAATGTTGAGTAATTATTCTGGTATATTCCCTCTTGTTTTCCTACAAGAAATTCTCATGTCCCTCATTCAGAAATTCCCATGTTCCTCATTCATTCTCAATTCGTGCCACATGTTCTGCACATCGCAGTCTAGGATACTTAACTATTCTTATCACATCTGATTTCTCATAAATATCATCTGGCTCACTGTTCTGTAGTCTTTTCCAATCACATGTTTGTTTGTCTATCTTCGGGTTAAAAAAAATTTAAGAACTGATTCCCAAATTCTCGTAATCTCTTTTCATCCCTTAAAGCAAGAATCCATTATTCCCATCAATATAACTGGAAAAATAACAGTTTTATATATATTTTAGTTTAACTTTTTTGACACAAGTGTGGGGTAACGAAGAGTTCCTGTAATGCATGGTAGCATGCATTTGCAAAGTTGAGCCTACGTTTCATTTATTTCTGTAGCTCATTCCTGTTATTGTTCATAGGTATTTAAATTCCGTCACTTCTTCAAAATTTCCAAAATTTGTTATTAACTTCCATTTCTATTATATATTGTATTTATATGTGTGACAATATAATGATTTTATTGATATTTACTTCCATCTCCCAGTTTTTTAGTTTTATTTATAGGATGCGAGTGTTAGTCTTCCCTATCGCCTAATAATATATCAGCAGTTAATTAATACCGTTTAGTTAATATTATGCTGCATTGAACAATTATTTCAAATATACATTAATATTATATAATTATTTAAATATACATTTAATCAATGTCCATATGTCATCATCATCATTCGGTATCATGGCAGCTGCCGCAGTCTTCCGGAAACCAAACGCCATTCCTCTCTATCCATCCATTGATCTTCCTCCTTTCCTCTGATATTCATAGCTGTTTGTACCCCTTCTATCCAAGTTTTCTTCAGTCTTCCTCTCTTCCTCCTTTCCATTGGGATCCATTCCATAACAATTTTAGGCAATCTTTTGTTCTAGCATTCTTTTTGACATGGCCATACCACTGTAATCTTATCTTTTCTACAATGTCTATGATGTCCGGCTCCTCGTTTACACATATAATTTCCCTTATTTCTTTATTTCGTATTCTATCCATTCTAGATTTTCCAGCTGATCTTCTTAATACATCTATTTCTGTACTAAAAATTATTTTCATTTCCCTGGTAGGAATTTGCCAGACGTCAGCACCACATGTTAAAATGCTCTGAATTATAGTTTGATATATTTGTAATTTTCTATTTTAGTAATATTTTTGCTCCACCAAACAGAGTTTAAATCATTTATTGCTTGTTTCGCTTGTGCGATTCTATTTTTAATTTCCAATGTGTTGTCGCCTGAATGGTCTAATTTTGTTCCTAAATAAGTGCATTCAATACTAGGTTTTAGTTCTTCTCCATTGTTGAAATTTATATTTTCCATTTCTTCTCCTATACATAGATATTTAGTTTTCTCAATGTTTATAAAAAGTCCCCATTTTTCATATTCTTCTTTTAGTTTTTTAGCCATATATTCTATGCCATCGTGTTCCTGTGCTATTAATACCTGGTCATCTGCAAAATTTAATGAATATACATGTGTATTTTAGATAGGTATGCCTTTTTTTTGACATTTTTTCCTCCAGTCTCTTAGTACTCTTTCGAGATAAATTTTAAATAGAGTTGGAGATAAACTGCAACCTTGCCTTAAACCTTTTGTAATAGTAAATCCCTTTGTTATATGATTTCCAACTTTTATTTTCGAAATAGATCCTTTGTATAATGCTTTTATAGCTTCTTGTCCATATGTCAATACAATAAAATATATAGGCCTACTTCCAAAGAGTATGGTTGAAGCGTCCTTAAAATAATTAATTAAACGTATGATCATAATAATGGCTCGACTGTTTCTTGAAATTAATTCTAACATTCTATAGCGATTTATGATAGAAATAATGCTATCGCTGTTTGTTTTACACTGTTTCATAAAGAGTTGTACAGTTCTATTAACTCGAATGAAAATAAATGCGATTTTAATTAACCATTTTTTGTTTCCTTAAATTAAATTTCCCGTCCTTTTACATGTTAATGACTTTGGTTCTATAATACAATTTCCTTTTCTAAGTTGCATATTCCGGGTAACTCAATTACCAAGGTAATGTAACTATGAGATAGCCGCATCCGATTCCGGAATATGGCGGTGTAAGTAATGGTTTTTTTCAGGAAAGGTTTTTTAACATCACTTATATTAACAAGCCAATAAGCAATAATATAGTTAAACAGCGTTTTTAGAATGAGTATATATTTTATTTTAAATATTTCAGTAACTTTAGAGGTATAGTCTTATGATCCATTTAATAGTCATTTTTAAGAGAAGTACACCGTAATTCATTATGTCTACTAACCCAAATATCTTGCAATTGTTCAGTAGTTAAATATCATATGAGTATGGACAGAAAATGGTAGACCTATTCGTGGACATGCATTTGAATGTCAGTAAAATCTCCTTATACGTGATTCCCTTGTTCCCGTGTTAAAAAATTGCGACACAGTTCCTGTAATCGCGGCTAAAAGTTTCTTTATTCGCGGATCCAGTCGATATGTTACAAGGATTAGCATCCTTTATTAACACATCGGTAACTTTTTTTTACTGCAGGTGGCTTTTATAAAGACTGATTGAAACCAAATGGACAAATTAATATCAAAGTAAAACAAATCTTATTGTCACTAAGCCTAAAGATCTGTTAAAAGCCACCGCCACTATATTTCACATGCCGCTATGTCCGTTGATAAATGCCGCCCTCACCACGATCGGTGTTTTATTATTTCAACTTGTCATTCGTTGCAATAATTTTGATTGAATAACACGCGTCTTTTCTGCTTTGTTGCCAATTTGTAATGTCGAGTAAAACGAAAATTGTTCAAAATACCTCATTAATTGATTTTATTTTGATAATTTTTATTTTATTTTGGAACTTGGAACTTATCCCCTATATACACATACAAATTGCAATTCGGGGTTTCTGTATTCGTGGCATATTTGCGGAACATATCCCCCGCGAATAAGGAGTTTTACTGTACAACTAGGGGGCACGCCGTAGCGTAGTGGTTAAGGCACTGAGCTACAAGCCGGAGGGTCGAGGGTTCAAGTCCCGGTGGGGTCAGGATTTTTAAACTGACCAAAACCTTCTGGCGGCACTATGGCCCTGGGGTCGACTCAGCCTCTAACGGAAATGAGTACCAGACGCTTGTTCTGGGGTAAAGGCGGCCGTCACGCAGGGCTGACAACCCGGCTGACATCAAGTGCCGATTGTCTAGAAAAAGTGGGAGCCTTAACCTCCTACTACCCTAAGGGCCTCCGGGCCTGTTGTGGGATCACTTTACTTTACTGTACAACTATCTTATTAAAATTAGGTATGGCGAATGGAAGACAATGGAAATTTTAAGACTCTCGGAGGGCTTTATAACTTACAAGGGAATTGTCAACCATTGCTTGCTGAAACCCTCCCCCTTTTTTTACTATTTCGTGTAACCTGCATTTTACCCTGTGGGTGTGTTGCATGGTATTTAGTCTACAAAAGCGATATGTAAAATATGAAAAACTGGTTCTTTAAATATAACCTATCTTGAAATTTCTCCCAGAGAAACGTTGTCATGTACCAAAAGTATGTTAAAAGAATTGATAGCCGTTTTCAACTGCAAGACACTAAAATCCAGCGCCAAAGCTCTAATTTAAACTCCTGAATTGGTAAAATGGATAATCCTGACAACATGCGCGCATTCCCCGTCCCGCCACACACCAACTCCTACAACCTACCCACACGCCACGTTCGATCACACTGTATCCCGCTTGACTCACGCAGGGAGTCCATCTGCTTCACACAGTGTGTTGCCATAACTAGATTCTGGTTTTGATTTCTGTGCCTTTCAGTTAAAAAAGTAGATAACTTTTTGGACACGACCTTGGTACATCACAACGCTTCTCTGAGGAAAAAAAAAATCAAGGTATATTTCGGCATGCAATGGTTGACAGTTTATTTTTTAGTATATAAGAAACAACAATAAATATTAAAATTTTACAGCATTTTTATTTTATTCTGATTTATAGACGCTTTAAAAATCTAAATTATTTTTAATTATGTCATGAAGTTGTGAATGAGATTATTTTTTTGCGCGATGGTGTTTTCAAAATAATAAATAATAGTAAAATAATAGCACCTTTATTGGAAATATCTGCGTTCATTATAAACAACTGACCAACGTTAGCAGCGTAGTCTATGCATATTAGTTGAGATTACAGCAGGCCATGGCACCAATCAGTCATAAATGGCGGCAAGTACTTATTTATTGTTTTATATTGTTTCAAATAAAGTTATTTTACAATGCAGTGATTTGTTTCGTATAATGTATATTAACACTACTTTTTGGATATATTTTTGTATATACATTGTACGTAGTATACATAAAGGGCAGTGGTTTTACTTTCCGCACGAGGTTTGTAATATGTTATATTACAGTATAGCTAACCCCGAAATATAGGAAGTTGATCTTTCAATCATGGTCGCCATTGCTGTAAGTACGACAAAACGCACTATAGCCAAAACTGAATATAATTGTATGCGTTAGGCGTAGAAATTATTGTTATAAATTCCAATTGCACTGGATTGAAGTTTTATAAAACATTGGCAGTTTCTGCATTACTTTACGGGAATCAAACTTGGGTAATGACCAAAAATGACAAAATAGAACACAAAGCGTAGAAATGAACTTCCGTAGAAGAACAAAAGGCTGCACAAGAATGGATCGGATAAAGAATAAAGATATAAGAACAGAGTTAAATATATAACCATTGAATGATAAAATCAAAGAATATAGAGAAAAATGGTTTAGACATGTACAAAGAATGAACAAGATTACCAAAAGCAGCATTTAACTACAAGCCAAGAGGTTCAAGAAATGTAGGAAGGCCAGTGAAAAGATGGACAAAACAACTGTGAGCAGGAACAGGCATTTTGCCTAGCCCGTGAAGTGAAGAAGGAGGAGAATTCCAATTGCCTATGATTTGCTTGTCCACCGCTGTGGTCTCGAGATAGCGAGCTGCCTTGTCACGTAGCGGGCCCGGGTTCGATTCCCGGTCGGGACAAGCTCCTGGGTGAGTTTTTTTTTGGGTTTTTCCTCACCTGTAAGACAAATATCAGGAATCTTAGGGCCCAACAGTCTCCGAAAATCATCCGGCCATCATCATCATCCTTATCATTGTCATCATCCCTCACCGGTGTGGAAAGCAATGGGAAGCTACCACACCTATAATTCCCTAGTAAAACTGCAAGAATAGCATGAAAATGCTATGATTGCAGTGAAAGACCTACCCTCGGGCAGAATTACTATGGATGGATGGATGGATGATTTGCTTGTACAACTTCAACGTTAAACCGTTTTTGTCAATACTGCTAAACTTGCACTTACGTCCCTTTGCTGCTAATAGCCTCAATTATGTGTTTCTGAATCATACTCGACCTAATCCAACTCGGAAATGTATGTTCTATTTTTTGTGTAGCCTGATGTTAAATCTCTTCTAAATGTGTCCATTTATATCTTCTAAAATTTAAAACAAAATTAGAACAGTGCCCAGTCTTTCCTATAGAGGAAGATTTTCAATTAATCTCAAATGCTATAACTAGGACCAGTTGTCTACTTCTGAATAGGGTCTAATGATTCAATCAGCAGTGGAAGAAACTTCCAGCACTATGTAGTCTAAGAATCACTTCCTGTAAAGTAATTAGAGATATTGCGAAAGTAAAGGTCTTTCTAATTAAAATATCTTGTATGTTCAACACATGTTCATGGCAGGATATTATTATTATTTTTAATATCATTATTATTATTATTATTATTATCATTATTATTATTATTATTATTATTATTATTATTATTATTATTATTATTATTATTAAGAACAGACAGGTGAATGGAGAAGACTGCATAACAGTGAATTACATGGTCTTTATAGGAAGCTAGATGTAATGAGAACAGTTAAGTCTCGTAGACTGCGATGGGCAGGACATGTGGCACGAATGGGGAATGGAAGATGTGCATGGAAGATTCTTGTAGGAAAACCAGAGGGAAAACGCGCAGTTGGTAGACCAAGAATGAGGTGGGAGAATAACTAACTATGATATGAGAGAAGTATATTATACAGGGGATGATTGGAAAACATTAGCTCAGGATAGGGATATATGGAGGGCTTATTTCCGCGCGGCCATGAACCTACGGGTTCGATTGTGCCAGTGGGTTATTATTATTATTATTATTATATTATTATTATTATATTATTATTATTATTATTATTATTATTATTATTATTATTATTATTAACTAACTTACTAGCTCTTTCAACCCATAGATTCATGGCCACTCGGACATAAGATCTCTCTATATTTCTATCCTGAGCTAATGCTTTCCAATCATCTCCTCAAATCATCGTTAATGCTATTCTCCCACCTCATTGTTGGTCTAGCAATTGGGCGTTTTCCCTCTGGTTTTCCTACAAGAAACTTCCATGCACGTCTTTCATTCCCCATTCGTGCCACACGTCCCGCCCATCGTAGTCTGAGACTTAACTGTTCTTGATATATCTGGCTTCCTATAAAGACCATGTAGCTCACAGTTATGTACAGTCTTCTCCATTCACATGTCCATTCATCTCTCATTGGTCCAAAAAAATTCTTAATAACTTCATTCTCAAATACTCGTAATCTCCTTTCCTCCTTTAAAGCAAGAGTCCATGTTTTGCATCCATATAATATAACTGGGAGAATAACAGTTTTATATTATTATTATTATTATTATTATTATTGTTGTTGTTGTTATTTATTATTGTTGTTATTATTGTTATTATTATTATTATTATTTATTAATTATTCCTGAGATGTTCAGCTGGATGCACAAGGAGTGGTCATGATTAGATGATTGAAGATGCTTTGAAAGAATAAAAAATCGAACCAGTGTTATATATTTAGGAACACTAAGAGAAACTTATAAGTATAGGATATCAACAGAATGAGCAGAGAGAGAATCTCAAAAGCTATCCAGCGATACATGTTCAAGGAAAAAGTTGGACTCCAGATAAAATATGGTTTGAGACTTTAACAGTTCATATGGCTTAACATATGACTGGAAGATGAAAACTGAGAAAGAATCCCAAATGCCACCCAGCGATACAGGCCACAAGGAAAAAGTTGGACTCCAAATAGAAGATATAATTTTATTATTAATTTTGGCTTTATATTAATATATCGTCCACCGCTGTGGTCTCGAGGTAGCGTGCTGCCTTGTCACGCAGCGGGACCGAGTTCGATCCCCGGTCGGGGTAGTTTTTCTTGGTGAGGTTTTTATCGGGGTTTTTCCTCACCTGTAAGACAAATATCAGGAAAACGTTAAGACCCAAACGGTCCCCGAAATCATATGGCCATCATCATCATCCTTATCATCATAATCATCATCCTTCACTGATGTGGAAATCAACGGGAAGCTACCACACCTATAATTTCCTAGTAAAGCTGCAAGCATAGCACGAAAGTGCTATGATTGCAGTGAAGGACCTGCCCTCGGGCAGAATTACTATGGATGGATGGATTAATATGTCCTTATTTTTGCTCGAATTATTCATAATGAAGTACCAACTATTATTCCTCATCAAACTCTCAGAAATGAAGGTTTGTTAACAGTTCACATGACCTAACATATGACTGGTAGATGCTTTTTATTATCTTTGCCATTATCTCATTGGGTCTTATCATTATGTAGACATGCGAATTTGTATGCGTTGATCAATATGACTACATTAGGCCTATATGTATAAATTTGTGGAAAGGTGCATATAAACTAAACTAAATTATATCCATAGTACGGTGCTTTAGCCGACTGTGTTGTACTATATTATTAAGTAGTAGTAGTAGTAGTAGTAGTAGTAGTAGTAGTAGTAGTAGTAGTAGTAGTAGAACTTTATTAGACAAAAAGTAAGATATTTACAATATTATTTACAAATATGGGTCGTACGGGCAGTAAGCCGTACGTGCTGTTGACAGTCCGTTACAATAAAAGAAAAATAAACAACAAAAAATCAATAACATTACAAGTACATAAAGAAAACACAATAATATTACAATTAAATAATAATACAATAGCATTATACACTAAAAAAACATTAACATTACAATTACATAAAGAAAACACAATAATATTACAATTAAATAATAACACAATAGCATTATACACTAATTAATTTATACATAATTGTTAAGAATTAATGGTATTGCATTTTGATAACATATATTTATTCATGAATGAGTGTATCTGAAAACTGAATAAAAGACGTAAAAAGGCAATTTAAATTAAATAATGATTTTAGTTTCAACTGCATTTGAAAGAATATTATTAAGTATATATCCTCAGAAGTATTCAATTATTATTTCCTGTTAGGTTATTTTTTGTAGGCCGCGGTGGAGTAGTGGTTATGCTCCTTGCCTCTGTACCCGAGGGGCGCGGGTTCAAACCCGGCCGGGGGAAAATTCAAGGAGCAAAATACTTGTAAAAGTTCCTTAAGCCTGAATAAAATGCCTGTAAGCAAATTTTATCGTCCTCAACATCCTAGTAATACCTTATTTGCCTGCTAGATGTCTCATTGAGTCCGTATGTTGACCGCATGTCATTCATGATATATATGAGCAAACTCCTTCTTCTCTTCTTAAACTTAATTTTTAGGATTTTCATCCTGTTTATTTCCAAAATCACTCCTCGGAGGAAAACGTATTGGATGTGCTTTCACTGTCTATCCATCCTCTTGTTTTTCTCCCGTCCATTGGTCTATCTTATTTATCTTATACATTGTCGCAGTCCCAAGGATCAAGCCTCGGATCTGAGCAAACGAGGTAACCAAATTAACTTGGTCTAGTGACTCCTAACAAAGGAGAGGCTATTACTCAACAATGGGCGCCATTATAGATAGATCGGTTTTTCTTTTCAAAAATGTAAACTTCATACTTCATAAGATTGCGTTATTTTAATTTAAAATGTCAGTTATGAACATAAACTTTAATTTACATTATGATTCCTTTTCATTTGTGTATGCTCGATTAGGAGTAAAAAATTGTAACTATTTTCGCTCTTTATATTGTTTTTGCACTATGTAACTAATATTGTATACTTAATGTTATTGTTGATGTGCATCGTAATTTGACATTCCCGCTTACGATCTTGGTTGCTATGAAAACAAAAGAAATCTCAATACTTCAAAAATTGCTAAAAGCACTTAAAAACACCAAAAGCACTAGTGCGGTAAGTAAAAAGCCTTTATTTTGAAATATTGATAGTGATACTGCAATTTGTATTAATTTCGGTATTAATTCATCACATCCAGCTTTCCACGCCTCTTATATTTCATCATCACTGCACACATCGTCTAAAACATTCTCCATAATCAGAAATAAATCCCAAATCAAATTGATTTTACAGTTTTTTATAAATATAAGATGGCGAAATGACAAACAATACTTATTATTCCTCCATAGCAACACATATAGCCGATTCACCTTCTGAAATCTAACATTTATCTTCAATTATATTTATTAATATGTCCACCGCTGTTGTCTCGAGGTAGCGTGCTGCCTTGTCAGCGAGCCCGAGTTCGATCCCCGGTCGGGACAGTTTTACTGGGTGTGGTGTTTATCGGGGTCCTCACCTGTAAGACAAATGTCTGGAAAACTTTAAGGCCCAAACAGTCCCCGAAATCATGTGGCCATCGCAATCATCATCATTCATATTCATATTAAGCTTAGGATTAGGGGCTCTCCTGGCGTACCACTACCATCATCATCATAATCACCCATCATGTCATCGGGGCAACGTAACTCCGCCTTCCAGGCGCCCCAACCTCAGAAGTGGGCTACAATTACGCTATTGTCAGGAGAGAACACCAGAAATGTCTAAAATGACAAACTGGGGGCATTAAAGAACATATCTTTATTAATATTTTAGCTAATATCTTCATCATCATCCGGTATCATGGCAGCTGCCGCCGTCTTCCGGAAACCAAACGCCATTCCTCTCTGTCCATCCATTGATCTTCCTCCATTCCTCTGATATTCATAGCTGCTTTTACCTCTTCTTTCCAAGTTTTCTTCGGTCTTCCTCTCTTCCTCCTTTCCATTGGGATCCATTCCATAACATTTTTTGGCAATCTTTGCTCTGGCATTCTTTTGACATGACCATACCACTGCAATCTTTTCTTTTCTATAATGTCTATGATGTCCGGCTCCTCTTGTACACCCATAATTTCCCTTATTTCTTTATTTCGTATTCTATCCATTCTAGATTTTCCAGCTGATCTTCTTAAAACATCCATTTCTGTACTTAAAATTCTTTTCATTTCCCTGGTAGGAATTTGCTAGACTTCAGCACTATATGTTAAAATGCTCTGGATTATGGTGTGATATATTTGTAATTTTCTATTTTTTGTAATATTTTGCTCCACCAAACAGAGTTTAAAGCTATGATGATCTTGATGATCAATACAAGAGTTTAAAGCATTTATTGCTTATTTTGTTAGTGCGATTCTGTTTTTAATTTCCACTGTGTTATCGCCTGAATGGTCTAATTTTGTTCCTAAATAAGTGCATTCAATACTAGGTTTTAGTTCTTCTCCATTGTTGAATAATATCTTAATTACTAAAATAAATATACATAGTGCAAAAAAATAGTATGCAATACTCATGTGGTAAACACATAACGGAATCGCGGATATTTAAAGAAACTCGGCTCAAGCGCCTGGTTTTTTTTAAACTTTTCCTCGATCCGTATCAAGTGCTTACCTCGCTCGTATCGCAATAGGCCTATACTATTATTTAGAGAAAAATAAAAGTCACTTAAACTGTTTTAATAATCGTCTTAGTCTTCTTCGGAAAATTTAAACAATTTATTACATCATGAATGAAGATTGCGAAGAAGGAAATTATTGTTATACTGGTTTATATCACTTTTCTATATCTCAATAGACATAACACTATAAAGAACATTATATGGGTAACTGGCGTTTCTCCACAAAAGCAATAAAAAACGGAAACTTCGTTTGTATTTCTGAAGTAATCCAGCGAAAGACTAAGATTCAGGACTTGTAATAATTGAAGAGAAACCGGAGCAAGCTGTCGACACTTGTGAAAGAGAATGCTTGTTCGGTAGAGACCACTTCTCTGCTGAAAATAATTATTATCGGAGAAACACAAGAGATTTGGTCTATATCACAGCCAAGTCGGACAAGATGTTACATTCTCTTGTTAGCTTCTTGTAAATTAGTATGCAAGTCTCTTAGCATGCGAACTCGTCCAAAATTAGAGCAAGACTTATATGTATTCATTTCAAGTGGCCTAGCTATTCATGTGTATGTCCAATTCAAAAGTGTGCCTACACCACTTCACGTCGTAACAGTTGACGTTGCTGAAGGATGGAACACGTTTGAGTGTGCTATTTGAAATTTGTATTTAAATTAGCCCAGTCCCTAAGTTAATAAGTGGCTTAGTGTGCTTTTCCACATCGCAGAAATGAGAGCGGGATGTAAAACATAATTTAACCTCCTGTCTGTAGGCTATTTACAAATTAGTACGCTAAAACGTAAAAAGTATGGATGTATTTCATAATAATTTGCTAGAAGTATATTTTTAAGGCCTCTGCATCTGACTGAATCTTTCGTAGCTTTTTCGTTTTTGGTTTGACACTGTATAGATAAGTGGCTTAGTGTGCTTTTCCACATCGCAGAAATGAGAGCGGGATGTAACATAATTTAACCTCCTGGCTATTTACAAATTAGTACGCTAAAACGTAAAAAGTATGGATGCATTTCATAATACTGTACTTTGCTAGAAGTATATTTTTAAGGCTTCCCTGCATCTGACTGAATCTTTCATAGCTTCGTTGTTTTTGTTTTGACACTGTATAGATTAAATATTTTTTTAAAATTAGTTAACTATAAAATGTTGCCATGAATATTGAAATACTAGATGCCAGTAGCAAATAGTGCTGATTATTTATATTTATAAAATATTCCTAACAACATACATCCCTGTGAGGGGGAAGTGAATAGTTGTACCCTCTTAAAAAATACTTCGTCAGATATTTTACTTCGGAATTAATTAGGCTACTCATTCATAAACAATCACACATAGAAGTGCATTTATATAATATAAATGGACAGCTAATGACAAATGAGGGAAATTTTGAAGAAGTGGCTGAATTCTAGGAACAATAATTACAAATAGAAATGAGATGCATAAAGAAGTTAAACATATGCTGAGTTGTGGAAATGCATGCTATTATGCATTAAAGATATTGTTGTAGTCCTAATTCCTTAAAAAAAAACCTTAAACTGAAAATATATAAAACTATTATTCTCCTAGTTATATGGATGCGAAAGGGAAGAAAGAAGATGAATATTTGAGAATAAAGTTTTTAGAAAATGTATTGTACCAAAGAGAGACGAACAGACAGGTGAATGGAGAAAACTGCATAACAGTGCACTGCGTAGTCTTTATAGGAAGCCAGATATAATAACAGTTAAGTCTCGTAGACTGCGATGAGTAGGACATGTGGCACGAATGGGGAATGAAAGAGGTGCATAGAAGCTTCTTGTAGGAAAACAAGAGAGAAAACTCCCAGATGGTAGACCAAGAATGAGGTGGGAGAATAACATTAACTGTGATTTGATCGAAGTATATTATACAGGAGACGATTAGAAGAATTAGCTCAGGATAGGGATTTATGGAGAGCTTATGTCAGTGCGGCCATAAACCTAAGAGTTCGATACAGCCAGTAAGTTAGTTTGTGAATTACTCATTTTGATGATGATGATGATGATGATGATGGTAGTGGTAGTAAGCTAGTAGTGTACTTTGTTTATTCGACGTCTCTTTAACATTTCACATCATTAACGTCGCAATTAAAATATGGGCGTGAAAGTGCTTGCAATTTATGTTGAGGCCTTTCATTCCAGAAATTATTTTACTCTCCATAAAGTGTGCGACAGGATACCTAGGAATTTATTTCTCATCCGAAGGAACTCATACTCAGTTTTTACACTTTAAAAAATCCATTGACCTTGACTGGGTTTAAAACATCGAATTTCGCAACGACAAATTCTTGAATTAGCAACATAGAGTGGTCCGCCGACGAAAAACTGCCGTAGACAGCTAAACTTCGACTGTGTCCAGGACCTGAAAAGGGAACCTGATTGAAAATTGTCTTCAGTAAACAACTAAGGGAATGTTGGGTTTGTAGGGAACTAAATGCCGTATTCGCATCGATCCAATGTAAAATAGAAAACACGCGAGAATTTTATTTTTGAGGATTTTTTTCAATGCCTCAGGTTGTCATTTCAACATTTCTGGTGTTCTCTCCTGGCATGGTGTATTTGTAACCCACTTCTGAGGTTGGGGCGCTTGGAAGGCGGGGTTACGATGCCCCGATGGTAAGAGAGTTGATGATGATGGTAATGATGCCTTACACTGAACTTAATCTAATTAGGCGAATATGTTATTGAGGATAATGATGGCCAGATGGTGTTTGGGGACCGTTTGGGCCTTGGAGTTTCCTAAAATTTATCTTATATGTGAGGAAAAAACCTCACCCAGGAAACTTGTCCCGACCGGAGATCCAACCCCTGGTCCGCTGCAAGTTATGTTCTGTAGTTCGAAGGATTGTTTTTATGATATAATAATTCTCTGTAGGCCTACTACTTATATGGATTTTTGTACCTACTTATACTATCAGCAATGTAAAATTAAAACGAAATGTAGATAGGTCTTGTAATTAAGATAACAAAACGAGCACAAAAAAGTTTTAACAGTAAGAAATATTTTACAAATATGCTGCACACATTAAAGAGAATATCCCGCTTATACTTAGGTTGCAACTTTAAGGGGGGGCTTACAGCTTTGAGGGTAAAACAAAAAGTAATTTTCAATGTATTTATTTGATATAGATTGAAACTTCATCTTTAAATTAGTGGAATATTTTCATTGATATCTCTATTACTTTTCGAGTTATGTTTAAAAATGTGCAATGCTGTCACTCGAGTGAGCCCTTTAATTTTAGAAGGTACCTACATCTTCGGTAAGTTTGTTGCTTGTTTTCCGTTACTTAATTTTTTCAATACGGTTTCCCTGATAACTCCCAAAGTTTTCAAGATATTGAGATGAAATCTTGCATGTATATGTAGTTTATGGAGATGAACAAAATATACTACAATTAGTAATGTACCTATTATATTTTATTTAAACAATATTTTTAATGCAAATTTTAATAAAAATGAGTATGCATCAATTTAAAATGAAAAATAAAATATTTACACCCTATATAATTAAACAATTGTATATTTTGTAGCTAACATTGAGTAAAATAAAACAAGAATCATTAAAATATATTGAAATGTAGGAAAATTATCAGAGAAACGGCAAGACAATGCAAAATTTACAGCTGACATTTTGAAAATTTAATTAACCATAACGCCTGATGTTAGATTGTACTTAAGTATACAAACATGCTCACGTAGTAATATAGATATCACATACCAAATTTTATTTCTATAATCAGCATTGTTGTTGAGAACAAAAATGGAAATATGTAATATTTTTAATGGCTAAAAGGTATGCCCCCCCTTAATAGAGGCAACTATTTATTTATTACTAGTATACAATTACAAATATATCAAACCATAATTCAGAGCATTTTAACATATGGTGCTGAAGTCTGGCAAATTCCTACCAGGGAAATGAAAAGAATTTTAAGTACAGAAATGGATGTTTTAAGAAGATCAGCTGGAAAATCTAGAATGGGTTCAATACGAAATAAAGAAATAAGGGAAATTATGGGTGTACAAGAGGAGCCGGACATCATAGACATCATAGAAAAGAAAAAAAAATTGCAGTGGTATGGTCATGTCAAACGAATGCCAGAGCAAAGATTGCCAAAAATTGTTATGGAATAGATCCCAATGGAAAGGAGGAAGAGAGGAAGATCGAAGAAAACTTGGATAGAAGGGGTACAAGCAGCTATGAATATCAGAGGAATGGAGGAAGATCAGTGGATGCATAGAGAGGAATGGCGTTTGGTTTCCGGAAGACGGCGGCAGCTGCCATGATACCGGATGATGATGATGACTAGTATACAAGTATCAGACCTGTGAAACTTGTACAACCCTTCAATTTAGTACCCAGAATTGTCTAAAACTGCCTGTGATGTGGAAGTCGTATTCCTGTAGCAGCTCCTCCTGTTCTATTGATGTTTCTGACTGACCGCCTTAACGCCAGCAGAATCTCCGGAATAGTCTGGAATCGAATGTTATGAAGTGGTTCTTTCATCTTAGGGACCAAATCATAATCACAGGGGCTTAAGTCTATTGAATGATAGAAGCACTTCCCCACTCCCAGCGATGGTACAGATAGCTACAGAATGTGCCGTGTGTGTCCGAGCAGTCTTGTATGGTAATGCCGTCTCCCCATATGCTTCCACAAGACCTTCATGACATTGTCGTGCTGTATGGCCATGGCACATTGAATTTTCAACCAAGATCGCTGTTCCTGCTTTGTAAAATGACAAAACACTACAGTTTAGAGCGGCAAATCAGAGGAGACTAACTTTCTCTCTCCAAAACATGCGCTTTGAGACGTCCGGATGAGTCCATTTACTGTAAGATAGGTCACATATATTAACATATGACAAGTTATAACAATTAACTCCGTCCAGTTTCGCTTCTACAGCAGTGTTGCCAATATTTTTGTTACAACCCACGTATCATAGAATGCAAAGTCTCTCATAATTACTGAATTTAATTTGGCAGTATAAACAAGGGCAAGTTTGATATTGTAGTTGAAGAAGCACTTAATGTTGTATAGATATTCTGGTGGTGAGATCATATAGCTCGAATGGATGATAGTAGAAATGCTTTAAAATTTTGTTGGAGAAGGTCATTAGAAATGCTAGGCGTAGTGGAAGGATAATATACGAATGCATCTTAGGAAATATATAGCTACGATTGGGATATACATAATAAATTAAACCGATATCAAATGATGTGTGGCACCATAAGAAGAACCCTCCGAAAGACTCGAAGAGAAACTCAGTTCAGGTTTTATAAAATTATTGCTGTTCCTGTTCTTTTATATGGATCTGAATCTTGGGTATTTACAAAAAAGATATCTCACATATTCAAGCCACTGAAATGACATTTTTAAGATCCGTAAAAGGATGTACACGCATGAATAGATTACACAATGAATCAATAAGAAATGAACTGGAGATATTTTCAATAGTCGATAAACTAGAAGAGCACAAAAAAATACCAATGGAAAGAACATTTAGACAGAATTGACAATACAAGATTACCCAAAAAGATCAACACCTACAAACCACATGGAAAAAGATCTTTGCACTTGAGACCGGAACAGGTCGCATTGACCTAATCCTGGAAAGGAAGAAGAAGAAGAAGAAGGATCTTAGAAAACTGGTTATCAGAGACTATGTAACTCATGCCCCAAATGGGACTCAATGGTCAATACCGTTTCAATGATTTCTGTTTTACAACCAATCAGAGTCACGTTTCACGAAATATTTATCAGTGTTGTAATTACCATATTAAAGAAAGCTCCTCCTTTTTAATATTCTGAACAGGTCTGACCATTATTTTGCAGTGACTGAGCCTGTGAAAAATACGGCTACCAGATTGTATATATAGTGCATGAATGTCAACACATGCCGCATGCGGGAGTTAATATAAAAAACATTTGTAGCAATTGATCGTACCACCAAAAAAAGAAACCACTGTTTGCACTTTCTTAAATGTATTTTTTCCTAGGTAACAATCCAGAAAAATATAATTGTCATATTTACATCATACGACATCAGAAATGAATTAATATACAGTTTGATGTGTTTCATTTTTTCTCCACTAGAGTGCATTCTTACAATATTGCGTTCCTTTGGCAATAAATAGTATGATCTGGTTGCAGTGATAAACAAAAGAAGCAGATGAAGCGTACCTATCGCTTCTCATTTATTTTCAAACAGCCGTTTACATTAAATACACTGTTAAAAAAATTAGGGGATATTGTAGAATTACCTATTAAGACTATGTTTTTTGGAATAGTATTAGTTGCAATCACTTTCTATTACTCCAGGATAACGTAAACAAGAGTTTGAAGTTGTTACGTAACCTCGGTACCACACCAGAGGGCAGTCAGTGTCTGTACTGTTGATGTGAAAGGGTGGTGTGGAGGTGAATGTTTTGTTGCTGTTTTTAAATCCAGTCCAGTTTTCAGTTAGTGAATGACTTGCCTTAGGGACAGTAATGCCTCGACAACGTGATTTACCGGAACCAATGGCTTGGAGGGTCATAGGAAGGATGGAAGCTGGACAGACACAACAAGAGGAGGCACAAGCCATTGGGGTGTCTCAAAGCGTGATTTCCAGACTTTGGAATCGTTTTCAAAGAACAGATACTGTTCACAGAAGAGCCGGACAAGTCGACCACGGGCAACAACAGCAAGGGATGACCGTTACCTCTTGTTAACAGCCCGTCGGAATAGACAGCAGAATGCAACTCAACTGCGAAATACACTTCAAACAGCAACAGGACGCAGGGTGTCAACTCAAACTGTCCCTAATCGACTGCATGGAAGTGGTCTCTATGCCCGTAGGCCCATGGTCTGTACCAGGTTAACTCCACAACACCGTAGAGATCGCAGAAACTGGGCGGAGGAACATCGTGGGTGGAGGCATGCCGAATGGAGATCAGTTCTTTTTTCTGATGAGTCGCGATTCAACGTGGAATGTGATAGTCGGCGTGTATTCATCTGGAGGAAAAAGGGACACGAAACAATCCAGCTTTTGTACGTGAAAGATCCCCATATGGTGGCGGTGGATTGATGGTGTGGGCAGGAGTCAGTAGTGGTGGACGTACGGACCTCTACGTCATCCAAGGTGGTACTTTGACTGCGGTAAGGTATAGAGATGAGATTCTCCGACCTTTTGTCGTGCCTTATGCTGGTGCCATAGGTGATTCTTTTCTTTTTATGGACGATAATGCACGACCCCACAGAGCTGGCTTGGTGGACGACATGCTGGAAGTGGAGGGTATCGAGCGTATGCAATGGCCAGCTTCCTCCCCGGACTTAAATCCGATTGAGCATATGTGGGATGCATTAGGCAGGCGCATTGCAGGCAGACCAGCACCTCCCACAACTGTTCCAGAGCTGCACATTGCTCTTATGGAAGAGTGGCCACGTATCCCCCAAGAACTCATTGCTAACCTCATTGCATCAATGCCACACAGGTGTGAGGCAGTGCTGGCCGTTCGAGGAGACCATACACCATACTAAAGAAACATTTTCACCCATGTTAATGTTGCTTTGTTTGTTTGCCATATTCCTAATCAGGATCTCTTTGACATCTGGTGTGGTACAGAGGTTACGCAATGACTTCAAACTCTTGTATACATTCTTTTGGAGTAATAGAAAGTGATTGTATCTAATACTGTTCCTAAAAACATAGTCTTAATAGGTTATTCTACAATATCCCCTAATTTTTTTGAGCAGTGTATATAAATATTTTAAAATAACTATAGTTAAATAATGATTTGTGAGTAAACAGCTTAATTTTATTTGTTAAATAGTCCTAACAAATGCCACTCTTGATTTCCAAATTCTCATAAGTAATGCCACGAGTGATTTCCAAATTATCGATAAATTCACGACTCACGAAGTGAGGAGTGAATTTATCTAGAGAATTTGGAAATCAAGAGTGGCATTTGTTAGGACTATTTAACGAATAAAATTAAGCTGTTTACTCACAAATCATTATTTAACTATAGTTATTTTAAAATATTTATATATTTAATGTAAACGGCGATGTTTGAAAACAAATGAGAAACGATAGGTACGCTTCTACTGCTTCTTTTGTTTATCACTGCAACCAGATCATACTATTTATTGCCAAAGGAACGCAATATTGTAAGGAGGAGCTTTCTTTAATATGGTAATCATAACACTGATAAATATTTGGTGAAACACGACTCTGATTGGTTGTAAAACAGAAATCATTGAAACGTGATTGGTCATTGACTCCCATTTGGGGCATGAGTTAAATAGTCTAGATAAATTCACTCCTCACTTCGTGAGTCGTGAATTTGTCGATAATTTGGAAATCACTCGTGGCATTACTTATGATAATGTATTGGATTCAGTTGAGGATAGGGGCTAGTGGGGGGCCTTATTGAATACGGTAATTGAATCTGTGAGTTTATAAGCCATATCATTAGTTATTAGTATTTTTTTATTTAATTACACTGTTTAATAACTTAGACCTCTAGCAACACAGTTAAAACTGGGCATCAGAGGGCCGAAAAAAATAGTTCTTAAGGCCTAAGGTTCTTTTAGTGTATGTACTACAAATCTACGATACGGGTTGTAAGGCTGGTAAAGCATATTTCACGTGGATTATCCTGTTTGCAGTAAATATAGATTTTTAAAGGAACGAATGTTTACTATGAGAGTTAATGACGCTGTGCCATGTTATTTATAGCTTTCCCTCGAATCTGTTAGTGCAATCACCGTACTTGTCACATATTTTCTCTTTCTGACCATTTAATACCGATATACAGTATCGTTTACCATAAGTTATAGTTGTTTACATCACAAGGAACCAAAATTATGTTTTACCAACGATTTTATACATAAAACTAATTCACTCACTATCGAACCCATAGGTTAATGGTCGCGCGGATATAAGCTTATCGTGAGCTACTGTTTTCCAATCATCCCCTGTATAATATACTTCGGTTAATAGTATTCCCCAACCTCATTCTTGATCTACCAACTGGGAGTTTTCTCTCGGGTTTACCTACAAGAATCTTCCATGCACCTCTTTCATTCCCCATTCTTGCCACATGTCCTGTCCATCGAAATTTACGAGACTACAACTGTTCTTATTGTATCTGGCTTCCTATAAAGACAGTGCAGCTCATTGTTATGTCGTCTTCTCCATTCATCTTATTTTGGACCAAAAATGTTCGTGGAACTTTATTCTCAGATACTCGTAATCTCTTTTCTTCCCTTGAAGTAACAGTCCATATTTGTCATCCATATAATATAACTGGGAGAAGAAATGTTTTATATATTTTCAGTTTAACTTTTTTTGAAAGGAGTTGGAACGACAACAAGAGTCTCTGTAATGCATAATAGCACGCATTTCCAGAATTGAGCCTATGTTTAATTTCTTTGTGCTTCTCATTCATATTTGTGATTATTGTTCCTAACTAACTCACTGGCACTATCGAACCCGTAGGTTCTTATTATAGCTGGCTTCTTATAAAGACTACTCGTATGTAGTTCACAGTTAAGGAGTCTTCTCCATTCGCCTGTCTGTTCGTCTCTCTTTGGTCCAAAAATGTTCCTAAGAACTTTATTCTCAAATACTCGTAATCGCTTTTCCTCCCCTAAAGTAAGATTTCATGTTTCGCATCCATGTAATACAACTGGGAGAATAACACTTTTATATACCGGTACAGTATTTTCAGTTGTGTTTGTTTTTTTTAAGGAGTTGGGACGACAAGAGTTGATGTAATGCATTATATTATGCATTTCCAGAATTGAGCCTATGTTTAATTTCGTTGTGCATCTCATTCCTATTTGTAATTATTATTCCTAAATATTTGAATGCAGCCACTTCTTCAAAAATTCCCTAATTAGCTGTCAATTTAGTTTTCTTGATGTTACTTCCAGTATTTAAAAAAATACCAGTGTCTTAGTCTTACTCAATAGTGTGCTTATAGGCCCTTAGTTTCTCCTCGCTATCGCCCTATAATACCACATCACCAGCATAATTTGAAATGTTTTATTTACTCTTATAAAAATATTTTTACTGGTAAATTTGTTAATCGACCGCGGTGGACTAGTGATTATGCTCCTTGCCTCTGGTCCCGAGGGTCGCGGGTTCAAACCCGGCCGGAGTCGATGGATTATTTTAGGATGGAAAAATCCAAGGAGCAAGTCCTCCGGGAGGGACTTTAAGCCGTGGGTCCCGAGTCTGAAGATTTTCAGGCTCGTAAAAGATCCTTAAGCCTGAATGAAAAGGCGTCTAAGCAAAATTTACCGAATTTTTCCGTTCTAGTACTACCTTGGTTTCCTAGATGTCAGTATGAGGCGGAACGCTGGCCATGGACCACTCAAATGACATCTATACGAAAACATGTGTAACTAAATTAGTATGGTTCAAATTCTTCCCTGTAGTGGGAGAGCGCCTAAATCTCTGTTAAGGGAAAACATGGGTTTACAACAGTAAATGTATTATTTATTCCACATTATGTTCATCCATGTCCTTTAATTGGCGAAAGTTGCATTTTTTTAATGCGTGGTATTGGTAGGAACGTTTCCATTTTTGCCTTAGTAAAATCGTAAACTACTGTTATAAGATATAAAAGAAAACATGAACTCGTAAGTAGAAACAAATGTATAGGTCGTAAGAGATTCTTAGTTACTTACAACATGGCTGGCAAGAGAGAAAGAGAATTGTGATTGTTTCCAGGATTCACAGGAAGCTGACCTCGCTAGTGTGAGGGCTGCGAGATAACAAGCAGCCCGGATGTCCCGTTTTCTGGTTTTGTCAATTTTCACTTTACTGGGACGCTTTTATAAGCAAACACAATGTGACAGGCGTAATGAGGTGTAGTGTGCCAACATCTCATCTCTATGCAAGTCATTTTAAGGAGATTCGTTCTTATTTTATCTCGTTCCTTTAGAGACCATTAGCGTTTGCATGTTTTAAGACCCATTACCTCATAGAAAGCTTACCTTCCCGATTGTATGCTTAACGCGCTATTGTTCCATGAAACAGGGGATACATCTTTGTGCAATATATGATGAAGCATGCATCTCATTTAACGTTAAATCATCAGGGATAGAGTTGTTTACTATCATTAGTGTATAGTATTTTGGGATTCTACGCGCATTTAAAATAGTGTGATAGTTTTATACAGGATTGTACAGGGGCTTCATTTTAAGATGCAATCCTATACCTTATCCGCTCTTACAGTGATCCTAAGATAAACAAACGCCAATTGTATCCTTCCGCCATTCATGCCACAATTACTGTCACATTGACAGGGAGCACATGTGAAGTATATAAGACATGTGAGCGCTGAATACTGGTGAGATTTTTCACTGAACTTGCGAAATACACTTAAAATAACTGTTTTACCACTAGTCAAAGGTTATCCAGACTTGTGTTTTAAAAATTTAGATGGCGACACAGCAACAGAAGACTCGACATCTTCCGCCATTTTGTTGCATCAGAATCAACTGAAGTATGACTCAAATGCATTATCCATATGTAGTCTATTTTTTTAAATTTGTAATTATATATGATATTTTAAAATATTTTCTATGCTTTGTATTTTATTTTCATTCACAAAGAATAACAATTATCTGATCAAAATTAATTTCTCTAATTGTTAAAATATTGTCAGTTACTGACTTCTGTGATTTACTATTATGGAAGGTGTATTTATTACGAACTATTCAGGGGAAAACATTATTTGATAAAATACACAAAACAGAAATTAGGGACAAATGTCATATTCAAGACATAACCAAAATTATTATAGACAGACGAAAATATTGGAAGGGTCATATATAGACATAATGGAAGACATCAGACTTGCAAAAAGAGCTAAAGAAGATAGACAAATGGACGGGAGAAGAACAAGAGGAAGACCAGCCAAGAGATGGATAGACAGTGAATGCACATCTAATACATCTTCCTCCGAGGAGTGATTTTGGAAATAAACAGGATGAAAATCCTACAAATTATGATTAAGAAGAAGAAGAAGAAAGAATAACAAGTATATTCAGAGGACACATTTTTAATTTTGTGAAGGGAACTAGTTTTTCGCCTACTTATTGCTTCTACGTCGGTGTCCATAACGAATGAAAAGAGAGCAGGTTACATGGTTTTGTTATGACGATGATCACTTTAAGAGCGGGTAACCTTTAGCGTCTTGCAACTGTTCGTACGGATCTCGCATGGTAAATATTAAAAATGTCTAAATAATATTCCCTGAGAGTAGTTAATAATACGAGTAATAACAATAATTAATTCGGTTTCTCAGTCAAATATTTAATGCACTTATTTTTTAAATTGCATAAAAAACATATACAAAATTGTCTTGGTAATGGCAACTCTGTTGTATAAACAACCATACAAAATGGATAAATGGGAACGTCACATGTCTTGAAAATGATCTCACACATGGAGATTGAAACATCAACTTGAATAAAAATTGAATATTTGACTGAGAAAACGAATTAATTATTGTTATTACTGGTATTTACGAATATTTGAGAATAAATACTTAGGAATTTTTTTGGAACAAAGAGAGATGAACAGACAAGTGAATGGAGAAGACTACATAACAATGAACTACATAATCTTTATAGGAAGCCAGATATAATAAGAACAGTTATGTCTCATAGACTGCGATGGGTAGGACATGTGGCACATATGGGGAATGAAAGACGTGGATGGAAGCTTCTTGTAGGAAAACCAGAGAGAAAACGCACAGTTGGTAGGCCTAGAATGAGATGGGAGAATAACATTAACTATGATTTGAAGGAAGTAGATTATTCAGGGAATTATAGGAAAGCATTAGATCAGGATAGGGGTGTATGGAGAGCTTATGTCCGCGCTGCCATGAAGGTTAGTTTTAGAGAGGATACCTTGGCACAGAGCTACGGGAGTTGCGCTGATTCAAGTCCCTGTGGGGGACATTTTCTCATGGATTTTCGGTCAGTATGGGTCTAGTGCCTATGTAGCATCGTGAAGAATTTGGGGAGCTAGAATAAATAGCGGCTCCAAGTTGAGAAAATCATTAATAACGGCTGGGAACCCCACATGCTGATCAGATCACCGCTTCAATGGCCAGAGGATCGTCTATCTCTGTGATTAACACATGTGGATGTGAGCCTGTCGCTCCGTGGATTTTTTTAAGGGGAATGATGAATTTCAAATTTCTTTTAGTTTTCATCTGATTGTTTTGAAATTTTTATCACATTCATTATGTGCTTATAGAAGCTATTCTGTGAAGTTTGGTGTTTATAAGTAGAATGCTTTCAGAATTATGATTTTTTAAAACTATTTTTTAATATTTCCTAAAAAGTGCTCCTTACGATGCATTTTTAAATATTCTCTGTTGAAATTTGAGATTCAGAGTCATCATGATTGCACTAAAGACATTTGCTATGTAAAAAATATTCATAATGGGAGGATACTGCTTATTTTTCATTTTTTTTAAATTATCACTTATTATTTTTTCCATCTCAATTTAAAAGAACTCGTGTATCTTCGACTAGTAACTGCATAGCAAGTTTGAATTAACATTTATTGGAGAGTCTAACCACACAATGTCACTTTGATATAAAACAAATTGCATCGTAAGGAGCATTTTAAGTTTTGGAAAATGTCAAAAAAAATGGAAACCGAAAAAAAAAACGCATTTTAAATTTTAAGTGGTAAGGGTATTTAAACTCTTACGTCACGTGGTCAATTTTGCTCCTACAATAAAAATGTGTACATGAAAATGATCCTAAAGAATCAGAGTCATTAAAAAGCAAATAAAAAAATACATTTTTTTACCATTTTTTCAACATTTTCACCATTCGTTCCCCTTAAGAGATTTACACTCTGTTTTTTTTTTTTTTTTTAGATCTTTGGTTTGTTGATTTTAACTTAAGGGAACACACATTAAAATATATAATTTAACTCAGTTTATTAAAATATTAATATGAACATATTATTTTTATTATTCGTTGATAATTGTCATTTTGTGAAATTTATATGGGGAATGACGATGTTAGTGATTCGAAATCAGTGTCACTTTCAAAACTCGCCTCTGTCATTTGGGATTGGTGTTTTAAGGCTTGTGGACTGCTGTACATTCGATATTAATCGAGATAGGAATGCTTCGTTGGAAATCGACATTTGGTTAATGAATTATATTACAATCAGTTACGTCATATTTCTCACGGCATGCAATAGTAATACAAGTTAAAAATTTATGTCATTGCGTTATGTCGTTATTCGTATGCCAAAACATTTATTCCACATAACAAATAAGGTCGACAGCGATATAATTTAATAGTGAGCCGCTAGATTGCACTAGTGTCACTAATATCTTCGAACATTTTCCTCCAATGAAAACACTCAACACTGGCCATCACAGTGAGCCGCTAGATTGCACTAGTGTCACTAATAGCTTCGAACATTTTCCTCCAATGAAAACACTCAACACTGGCCATCATGAATGTGATTATGTTAGTACCATCTGATGAGTTAGGTCAAATCGAGCGCAAGGCAAATACAATGGTGGCATATCTTCTATTATGCCGGTAAGTTGATTTTCAATTATTCCAGTCTATATTAGAGAAACTTGCGTAATTTAAAATGTGCCAGTTGTGATGCGTAGATGTGGAGTTATGTATGTGTTGTCTTATTTTAAATTCTGTCACGATTGCATGTGGAATTAAACTATTTTTAAATAGTTTTATTTTATGATGTACAGGCGTTTATACCTTAAGTACATATTGATTTAAAATAATATCTTGGAATATCAAAAATGGATCGCTATTGCACGTAGACCTATATTTTATTGGATATCTACAGAAATGGAGTCGAGAGATAAAGTGGTGTCCCTGTTGGGCATCGAATTTAGAATGGACTCTCAAAATCGTATTACAACATGGAGAGTTGATGGGAATTAAATAATAATACTTATTCACTGGCACTATCGAACCCGTAGGTTCATGGCCGCGCGGACATACGCTCTCCATACATCCCTATCTTGAGCTAATGCTTTCCAATCATTCCCTGTATAATCTACGTCCCTCAAATCGTAGTTTATGTTATTCTCCCATCTCATTCTTGGTCTACCAACTGGGCGTTTTCCCTCTGGCTTCCCTACAAGAAGATTCCATTCAAGTCTTTCATTCTCCATACGCGTAACATGTCCTGCCCATCGCAGTCTACGAGACTTAACTGTTCTTATTATATCTGGCTTCCTATAAAGACCAAGTAGTTCATTGTTATGTAGTCTTCTCCATTCACCTGTCTGTTCATCTGTCTTTGGTCCAAAAATTTTCCTAAGAACTTTATTCTCAAATACTCGTAATCTCCTTTCCTCCCTTAAAGTAAGAGTCCATGTTTCGCACCCATATAATATAACTGGTAGAATAATAGTTTTATATACTTTAAATAATAATAGAAACAGAAAAGATAAACAGTGAAGTTGATCTGAAGTTCGGCTCAATTTATTCGCCAAGTCACTATTTTCCATGGATCAAACTATCAAAAAACAAGGAACACCTTATACCGTTGTTGAAATGAGCTATGACGATTTTTTGAACTTAAAATGTTCAGTTTTTAAACCTCTTAATTTTGGAAAATGTTCGTCTGGTCAGGTCGTAAACTTCGGTGATGAGGCTAAATTCAAAGTAGACGCACAAAGTCATGATTTTTTTTCTACAAGGCGTCGTAATCAGTACCTGAACTTAGAGAAGTTAATTTAGTGAAAAAGGAAGGAAGAAGAGCAACTCATTTTGAAAATGCTGTACTCGAGAATGTTTACGGCATTCAGTTGAAAATATCGAAGAAAATTTAAAATATTATTTATTGGAAATGCTGCAGATTTTAGGTAACATAGTTGTTTGTACACTTGAAGCTTGTAACATTCATAGTAAATGAAGCACAGTGTGGTTTGTTTATACTGTTCATGTACATAACGACTGTACGAGCTACTTGTGTCGGTACCGGTGTGCATGTATTGTTTACTATTTCTTTCAGGAGAGACCAAATTTGAGTACAGGAAATAACTTACTGACGATTTAAAGAAGGTAATTACCTTTGAGAGGATTTTCTTCGTGATATAAAGCGGGCACGTTAATAAATTACATTCAATTGTTAACTACATAGTTGATCTTCTTCACGGTTTAGGCTTATTTACTAGCCTGTTCCGGCTCCAAATTGCTGCTCTTTCCATCTTTTCCTTGGTCTTCCCAAACTTCTTCTTCCTCGTGGTGAATAGTTGTATGCTGCTTTTGGTATTGTATTCTCAGTCATCCTTGCCAAGTGCTCTTTCCAGTTTGTTCTGTATTTCTCTATTGTTGAGTTTAATTCCTCTATTTTTAGTTGTCTTATTTCTGTGTTATGTTTTTTGTCTGTTCTTTGATATCCTGCTATTGGTGTGAAGAATGTCATTTCAGCAGTTTGTATCCTGGCAGATTGTTATGTTGTCACTGTCCATGTTTCGGATCCATAAGTAATAATAGGCACTGCCATTGTCTTGTATAATTTCATTATAGAGTCTTTCCTGGCTTTATTTTTCAAAGTTCTTTTTAGTGTTCCTGTTATATAATTAAACTTATTTAGTTTGTTATTTATATCTGTTTGCGCTGTATATGATATTTCGCAACCTAGGAAGGTATATCTTACCACTTGTTCTATTGGTTTATTTTCTAATATGATCTTTGTCCGAACTGGATGAGCACCCTTGAAGGCCATTGCTACATAGTTGATAAATTCAAATATCGTAGCACTATCAAAAATGTGCCAAGAGAGCAAATAAAAAATATGTAAAGCAAGAGAACTTCGTAGTTCGTCATGTAAAATGAAATCCAAAATTAAAAACACGTGAAATCCTTGCAATGGTATAAGAAGTTTCAGGTAAACAAATTTCGATTCAAACTTACGCGAGTCTTATGGAAATATGGTTATCGTGATCAAATGTCACATCTAACTTTATGATTAAGATATATAATCTTCGGGTGAATTAAACACCCTCAACATATATTTGACCGGAACCTATTTTTATAACTGTTAATACCAGTTTTGTGTATACTGGGTGAATCAAAATTAATAGCGCAAACTGAAACGGTTGAAAGTACACGATAATAGAAACGAAAAAGTTCCACTAACTTAGGTCCGCAAACAAACCGTGTGCGAAATTTATTATTGTGAATATGTGGTTATGAGCCGCCACTGACGTCGTGCGTTGTAAACGTCATATCGAAACTCAATGCAGAGACGAGCCCAATATTGCAACCAGATGCAAGGACGACACTTTGAACAGCTTCTTTAACGGATACGAGTGTACAGTATTATTGTATAATATGTAAAGTAATAAACGTATTCTTTGGTTGGTTAAGCTATGAGTGAATTTTGGGGGGCACGCCGTAGCATAGTGGTTAAGGCACTGAGCTACAAGCCGGAGGGTCGAGGGTTCAAGCCCCGTTGGGGTCAGGATTTCTAAACTGACCCAAAGCCCTCTGGCGGCACTACGGCCCTGGGGTCGACTCAGCCTCTAACGGAAATGAGTACCAGACACTTGTTCTGGGGTAAAGGCGGCCGTCACGCAGGGCTGACAACCCGGCTGACATAAAGTGCCGATTGTCTAGAAAAAGTGGGAGCCTTAACCTCCTACTACCCCAAGGGCCTCCTGAGGCATGTTGCGGGATCACTTTATGAGTGAATTTTGAGGAAACATAGAATGCTAATTAAACGAAGAATATACTTTTCAAATTAATCTGTATAATTTAGGACGATATCTCTTAATGAAATCAGTGGCGGCTTGTAACCACACATTTGTAATTATCTCGCACATGGCTCGTTTGCGGACCCATGTTTACAAAAAACGTTTTTGCTTATATAATTGTATACTTTCAACCATTTCAGTTTGCGCTATTAATTTTGATACATCCTGTATTCTTTTTTTTTGTTGTGGAATTTGGGTATTTTAGGAAAAAGTCATTCGTCGGTATAAAGTACAGAAGAGCCAGATTTCAAATAGCTAAAATGCATCAAAACAAGGATCGAGAGTTTTGGAATCGGGTCATACAGTCTGATCAAACTGTTTGGTTCAGATGGTAACCATAAGGTTTGGCGAAAAGCAAATGAAGCTGACAAAAGTGAAAACACTACCCCAACCATTAAGCATGAAGGCGAATCCAATAATGATTTGGGGCGACATGTTAGCATATGGAGTGGGAAACATTCAATTTATTGACGGATGTATGGTTCAATGAGTTTTCCTCGGCAGTCTGAAGAAATATTTGAAACAAGTGCATATAAATGGGAATGTTGTGCACCCTATATTTCAGCAAGATTGGGACCCAAAATTATTAACAGCTGAAATTAATAGAAGATGGACTACCGATTTAAACCCCATTGGGGATCTGTGGTCCATTCTTAAAAGAAGAGCCTTTTAGGAGAAAGTTTCATTAATAGAGGAATTGAAAAGTATAAATCTAAAAGAATATAGTGAAATTAAGCGAGAAACTTGCCAAAACCTTGTTAATACAATGAACAATAGATGCAAATCAGTGTTAAAAGCAAAAGCTTTTGAACTATTGAGAAAATATGCAAATTGGCATTTATTTTTCTTTCAGTTTTTTATATCTCTGTACAAACAAGTATGTTGCAAAAATGTACTATGTTTTCTTTAAATTACATAATAAAAATAGTCTAGCCTCATGGGCTAGTGGTCAGCGTTTCTGACTACTGTCCATGAGGTCCTGGGTTCGATTCCCGGTCAAACCATAGGATTTTTTTCCTTAAAGGGAATCATTCTTGTGGTTGCCTATGGTCTGGAATTTAGATTAAGTTTAGGTTAAGAACTCTCCTGGCGTTTTCTTTTCATTTATCACCCATCATATCATCGGGGCAGCGTAACTCTGCCGTCTAGGCGCCCCTACTTCGGAAGTGGGTTGCAATTAAGCCAATGCCAGGAGAGAACACCAGAAAATATCGAAATGACAACCTAGAGCATTATATAAAAAATATCGAAAAACAAATTCATGTTTTTATTTATTTTTTCTATGTTTAATAGAAGTGTAAGAAAATGTATATGCTCTAGATACAGTAAAAATAAACAAGTTTTCTAATAAATTTAAATGAATTTTCCTATAAAACCTATTCGTACAGACAAGATGTTGTTGACTAGTGTCTCCAAATTGAAAATCAATGCGACTTCAATATCTCGCGGGAGAGGTATTATAAACTCTCTCACTGGGGGATAGTCTTTATTTGTTTACAGTTTACCACTAGATAAATTGTTATAATCTAAGAAATAGACTTTATTTGTTTACAGTTTACCACTAGTTAAATTGTGATAATCTAAGAAATAATTCTAGTTCGTTGTACATTAGAATCTAAGATAGAGAGAGTAGGTATAAAAAACCCATGCATATAACAAAAACATATTCTTCTCTCAGCACAATTTGAACAAAACATTTCATACCAAGTCTTGGAAATATAATCATCAACAACAAGGATTAAGCCCAGTGGCCTGTTCCGATCTCATTATAGGTCGAATTGGTCCTTCCATCTCTTCAATGGTCTTCCCAACATTCTTCTCCCTTTTGGTTTATAATTATAAATTATAAATATAATAAATAATACTGAATATAAAACACGTGTAAAAATTAACTTTGCCAGTGTAAAATAAGCAATACATTTTTTATTTTAAGTTGATATTCTTGAAATATTGGAATAATAGAGATAGTTTCTTCTCTTGAGAGGCCTAGGCCCTATTTAGAATTTTTTACTTACTTGGCCATGTTGGAGAAAATCAGAGAAAACTGTTAGTAAAACCCGGTACTCTTTCATTTTCAGATAAGGTATGGGTAATAATGGAGTAGCGAATCTTAAATTGATTACACTGATCATGATTTTTGTCTCACGAGTACAATAGTTCTACTTAATGCAGTTTTTTATCGTGTTTTCAGATATGTATTCGGAATTTCTCCATCACCCAGAGTTTTTTTTTATTTCAATTTCAATTAATGGATTTAAATAATTATTTTTAATAAACGTTTTTTTCGTCCATTTGTACAGAGTGAATCATAAATATGGCTATACGTTTGATCGCATTTTGTGACGAAAATATTATTATTAAAGGAAATATGATATCATTGGAAAGTGAATCCTTCAAATTACAACAATAGAACAAAACAAATCACTGCTCACGTGCAGCTTGGCAGGTTGATTTTTGTGGGCTAGCGTCGAACGCTTGCACAATTCTCTTCGTTGTTTCTGCATCCTTCTCATTTCCAACATTCGTTTTCTCTACTTCCCCACAGTGGACGACTGCAATGCTACGTTAAACTCACGTCTTGCCCGTCTTGGGGTCTCACGATCATTAGCGTGCGTTATTGCCCATGCAGCAATTGTAATTTGCTGTTGCATATTCAACGCCATTTTGACTAATGATGTAAGTTATATACTGTTTGTTTTATACCATTGTTGTAATTTGAATAATTGTCTTTCCAACAATAATTTCATATTTCCTGTAATGGTAATATTTTCAGCACACAACGTGATCAAACATATTGCCATATTTATGATTCACCCCGTACATTGTAAAATAAAACCAAATGAGCTAACTCAAATTATTTCAGCTATGGAAAAGAGATATCAAGGCAAATGGAATCCAAATATGCTGGCCGATTTTGTTAGACCATCAGGAGCGATGCTCCACAGGCGAAATATAGCACAAAATCGTAATTTCTTACTTTCTAGGTGAGTTCGAATATTATGTAGTTACGAATGTAGAAAATATTAAAGTGTTTGAAATTATAAATTCTTGTCTCTCGAAAACCTTGCGTGATGGAGAAAAACCGATATCATATTTGAATTCAGGAGAAAACATAATATCAGAATCACATATTTTTCTTTCTGAGACAAAAAAGTTTATTTTTTGTTGCTCAGTGTTATCCTGCGAACGTTATTCGCAGGATACAAGGCCTACCGTATACGTAATTAAAACTTTTGGTCGACGTTTCATGATGACCTTTACTCTCTGTTTCCATACCAGTCGTATGTTGACCATTATAAGCAGTCAAGTATGACTACTGTAAACATAAGTGTTTACCTGCTGTTAACGATGCATTGCATATTAGTAGTAGCCTCCATTCTTGCATATATTGTAATCGTGAGTGGGAAGTAATTTATATAATCACTTGGCAAAGGTACAGTCTGACCGAAAGAATTCTATATTTTTAACGATAAAAATTTACTTTTTTTAATTTTTTTTATTTTTTAACTATACAAATTTAGAAATGCTTCAATGTCTCAGTAATATTGTTACTTGTTTCGGTTAAACTTTCCAACATGCGACATGCCTTTTTAAATTACTTCATAAACTTACTTACTTACTTACTCACTCACTGGCACTATCGAACCGGACATAAGCTCTCCATACATCCATATCCTGAGCTAATGCTTTCCAATCATTCCCTGTATAATCTACTTCCCTCAAATCATAGTTAATGTTATTCTCCCACCTCATTCTTGGTCTACCAACTGGGCGTTTTCCCTCTACAAGAAGCTTCCATGCAAGTCTTTCATTCCCCATACGTGCAACATGCCCTGCCCATCGCAGTCTACGAGACTTAACTGTTCTTATTATATCTGGGTTCCTGTAAAGACCATGTAGTTCATTATTAAGTAGTCTTCTCCATTCACCTGTCTCTTCATCTCTCTTTGGTCCAAAAATTTTCCTAAGTACTTTATTCTCAAATACTTGTAATCTCCTTTTCTCCCTTAAAGTAAGAGTCCATGTTTCGCACCCATATAATATAACTGGTAGAATAATAGTTTTATATATTTTCAGTTTAACGTTTTTTGAAAGGAGTTGGGACATCGAGAGTCTCTGCAATGCATAATAGCACGCATTTCCAGAATTGAGCCTATGTTTAATTTCTTTGTGCATCTCATTCCTATTTGTGATTACTGTTCCTAGAATGGATCCAGCATTATGAAAAACTTTGGAAAAAGGAGGAAATTGAAGGAAAAGAGAACAATGAGGAAGAAATAAAAGTGGAAAATATTGATGTAATAGACATAAATGAATTAGAAATGGCTTTGAAAACCACTAAGAATAGGAAAGCAACAGGATTAGATAATATAAATATGGAATTAATCAAATATAGTGGAATATTGTGTAAACTACGAATACTTCATCTAATTAATATATGTTGGCAGACCTATGGGATTCCAACCACTTGGAAAACAGCAATTGTCAAGAATATATTCAAAAGAGGAGACCGGAGAAATTGCGAGAATTACAGAGGGATTAGCTTAATGAATACTGGCTACAAAATATATACGAAAATAATAAATAATAGATTGAGAAAACATAACAGAAGTAATAATAAGTGAAAATCAAAGTGGATTCAGAAAGGGAAGGTCATGTATAGACAATGTCTTTACACTGAAACAACTCATAGAAAAGAGAAGAGAACATAACTTAGAAACTCACATAGGATTTATAGATTTGGATAAGGCCTTCGATCGAGTAAACAGACAAAAATTATGGGAAATATTACGAATGAAAGGATACCCGCTGTGCCTTGTAGAAACAATAAAGACATTATATGAAGACACAAATATAATTATAGATACCGGATTCAAAAGAACAGATGCAATCAAAACAAATACTGGATTACGACAAGGATGTAGTTTATCACCCACTTTGTTTAATATATATATAGACGATATTTTTAATAAATGGAAAGTTTTAGTAAATCCAGGAATAAGAATGGATAATAAAATGTGCATAAATAATCTTTTATTTGCTGACGATGTAATCATAATACAGAAAAATGAAGACGACTTACAGAAATCAATGCATGCATTAAATGAAATATGTAAATTATACGATCTAAAAATTTCTGTAAGGAAAACGAAGACCATGGCTTTTAGAGGAAGAGATCCAGTGAGAACCAAAATTATTTTAGAAAATCAAAGTATAGAACAGGTGTCTAGTTTCAAATATTTGGGCTGTGATGTTGGCTACAATGTGGAAAGAGATATTGACTCCAAAATAAATAAATTTCAGACGGTGTGTGGAACAATACAGAGAACATTCAAAAATAAAATTAGAAAAGAAACCAAGATAAAAATGTATAATGTTATGGCGGTTCCCACAATATTGTATGGATGTGAAACTTGGGCTCCAGTGAAAAGACAGAAGGATAGAATACAGACGGCAGAGATGCGGTTCCTAAGACAAGTAAAAGGATGTACAAGACTTGATAGAATAAGAAATGAGGATATAAGAGAAGAATTGAAAGTACAGCCTTTGTTGGATAAAGTCACGAATTACAGACAGAAATGGATTGATCACATGGATGGAATGAGCAAGGAGAGATATCCATTGTTAGCCAGAAACTATCAAGCAAGAGGAAGGCGTGATGTTGGAAGACCTAGAAGACGTTGGGCTGATGCAATATGAAGTCGGAACGGGCAATTGCCTAATCCTTGGAGTGATGATGATGATGATGATGTTCCTAGGTATTTGAATTCGGCCACTTCCTCAAAATTTCCCTCATTTGTATTTAGCCGTCCATTTCCATTATACGAATGAATTATAATAATGAATTTCTACGTGTGACCATATATTTAGTTTTATTGATATTTACTTCCAATCCTAATTTCTTAGTGTTACTCAACAGTGTGTGCGTATTGTCCTTTAGTATCTCCTCGCTATCGGCCAACAATACCACATCATCAGCAAAAACTAACGGCTTATTAATACCATTCAATTGTAAGCCTTCCTCATTCTCTAAAGATTTAATGGCAATGCTCTAGTACAAAATTAAATAGTAGAGGAGATAGTGAATCTCCATGCTTCAACCCATTCTGGATTTCAAAAGTATCCGAAAACTGTTTGCCTACACGCACCCTACTCTTTGTGCCATTTAGACACATTCGTATAAGTCTAACTAACTTTTTAGGAATTCCGAACTCCAGCAGGATACTATATAACTTCTCCCTCTTAATTGAATCATATGCTTTTTTGAAGTCTACATAGAGTTGATGTACAGTGCCATTATATTCCCATTTTTTTTCTAAAATCTTATACTAAAAATCTGATACTAAAAATCTGATCTGTTGTAGACCTGTTTCTTCTAAATGCACATTGATGATCTCTAGAATGTCATCAATATAGGGAGTAAGTCTGCTTACTAATATATTATTTGTTAGAATTTTGTACGAAGTTGAAAGTAATGAGATGCCCCTGTAGTAGTTGCAGTCAGTTTTATCTCCTTTCTTATAAATTGGTACGATAATTGATTCCTTCCATTCATCTGGAAGAGCTTCTTTTTCCCAAATCATACTAAGCAACCAGCGTATCTTGTCCATCAATTTTTCTCCCCCTGATTTTATCAGTTCTGCTGGGATCTCATCTGAACCTGATGCTTTATACATCTTCAATTTTTCAATCGCCATTTCAACCTCTAATGCACTTGGCTCTGCGACTAACATTTCTGCTGTCTGTAAATTATCCTCCTCAATGTCCTGTTCTGTATGTACATTTAATAGCTGATTGAAGTAACTTTTCCATCTATTTAATATACTCCTGGAATCTGCAATCATATCCCCATTTTCATTCCGAATTATGTTTGTTCTAGCCTGAAACCCTTTCTTCTCTATACTAATTCCCTGATATAATTCTCTAATGTTCCTATTTTTTTGCATTCATTTCAAGATCATTAATCTTCTCTCTCAAATATTCCTTCTTTTTACTCTTTAGTAACTTGGTGGTTTCCCGTCTAATACTACCCAATTGCTCTAAATTTACCTCATTTGGCTCGTGTAACCATTTAATTTTTGCTAGCTTTCTTTTCTTTACAATGTCGGCACATTCCTCATCAAACCATTTCTTGTTTTGCCTCTTTTTTAAACAACCAATGCTTTCTGATGCTGACAATTTAATAGTATCTCTTATAGCCTCCCATTCTTTATTTATGTCAGTTTCTTCTTCGTTTGCCACATTGTCATCTGAAGATTCCAGTACTTCAAATCTATTAGCAATTTTGATTTGGTATTCTTGCCGCATTTCATCATTTTTCAAGTTTTTTAATTCAAATTTTACACAATCATCTTTAGCGTTTGTTCCTCTCATAAGCGATAGCCGTTGTCTAATTTTCACTCTGACCAGATGATGATCCGAATTGCAGTCTGTCCTCTAACTGATCTAACATCGATGATGCTACTGTGCCAGCGTTTATCCACTAATACTTCATAAACTCCAGCTATATTTTATTCTTAGGGTTTCATTTTCAAATTATTTCCCACCATTTACCATGGTTTTTTTTAATGTTTTCTAACGATCATTTTAATTTTTTTTTCACGATATTGAACTATACGAAGACATGACAGCCATATTGATTTTAACGAATATTGTGTTCCAGTGCAGCCAACATAGTCTGTACTAATTAACCTACACTTAATAAAATCAGCGTGCATTCTTTCACAGGTTAGAATACTTAAATTGCGTTGTTACCTTTCAGGTTGATTAGCAACGCGAGTACTTAAATTGCGTTGTTACCTTTCAGGTTGATTGGCAACGCGAGTACTTAAATTGCGTTGTTACCTTTCAGGTTGATTGGCAACGCGAGTACTTAAATTGCGTTGTTACCTTTCAGGTTGATTGGCAACGCGAGTTCAAATATCGTGTGTATGTTAGACTGCATCCCATGATTCCATAATGTATAACCGCTTTGCGTCTGTTGACGCATGCGCATGGTGTAAGGTTGAAACAGACATTTTTTCGTGTCACATATTGTAAAGTACGTATATTCTTTAATATGCAGGAATCTGCTGAGAATTCTGTTCGCTGAGTAGTCCGTTTATCATTGGTACTCTATAGCCTTCTGATATCCCCAACCCTCTCGAAAAAGTAACAGTTAACGGACAAGCTGCCACAGTGTCAGAGTTCATCTACTAATACATGAATTATCTGGTTTCGCGTTTCACCAACAGGTTGTATTTTCTCTCAGGATTCAAAATTATTATAAATATTTGTGTGTTTTATTTAATCTTATTAATAGACGTTTTTATTATTGATTTAACATTTCTCAATGAAAGATAAATTAAATTTGAAGAGAAAAATTTTCGCCTAGACCGGGACTCGAACCCGGGACCCTTGGCTTTCCGGGCCAAGTGCTCTACCAACTGAGCTACCGAGGCGAGTTACGATCTAGACGCAAATTTTTCTCTTATATACGTTGTAATTCCCTATCGCCAAATGCTTTTGAAACCATTGTTTCTATCTTTGCAAATTTGGCATTTGGCGATAGGGAATTACAACGTATATAAGAGAAAAATTTGCGTCTAGATCGTAACTCGCCTCGGTAGCTCAGTTGGTAGAGCACTTGGCCCGGAAAGCCAAGGGTCCCGGGTTCGAGTCCCGGTCTAGGCGAAAATTTTTCTCTTCAAATTTAATTTATCTTTCATTGAGAAATGTTAAATCAATAATAAAAACATCATTAGAAGCCTTACTAGCTTTATAAAGTAATGTTAAATTCCCAATAAATGTCTTCTTAACTAAGAAGCCGCCATTTGCAAAGATAGAAACAATGGTTTCAAAAGCATTTGGCGATAGGGAATTACAACGTATATAAGAGAAAAATTTGCGTCTAGATCGTAACTCGCCTCGGTAGCTCAGTTGGTAGAGCACTTGGCCCGGAAAGCCAAGGATCCCGGGTTCGAGTCCCGGTCTAGGCGAAAATTTTTCTCTTCAAATTTTATTAATAGACGTTTTAATATCAGGCCATATAGCCTTTTAATATATTTGGATGTAATCATTAGTCTATATGTCTCCAATATACATAGTGTCGACAAATATAGTATCATACTTTAAACTACTACTACGTCGCTTTGGATAATCGTATCTAAATTAAATTGGTGGCAATCAAAAGAGAAACTTACAACGTGTTTGCTGTATCTCATAGACAATGAATGTGCCCCCCACGAGTGACGCTGCAGACATCTAAATATCCAGCAATGAACCCATATCGACCACAAAAACATGATTAAATGTTGTGTATTGTTGTCCACTATTCTCCATTGTTGACATTGTTAACATGCACAAAACGTTTTAAATTTCTGTTTAGATTGTCACCAATTTCATTTAGATACGATTATCCAAAGCGACGCAGTAGTAGTTTAAAGTATGATACTATATTTGTGGACACGGTGTATATTGGTAAGGCAAATATGATACTATGATTATGAAGGCCAGATGATGTTCCGGGACTGCTTGGGCTAAAGGTTTGCAGAAATGTGTCTCATGAGTGAGGGAAACTCTCTAAAAATTATCACCCACCAAAGTTGTTACGAACGGGGATCAAATTCGGGTCCATTGCTTCTGAGACAACTATGTTACCCCCAAATCTTAACGGTGAACAGCTTGTATGTTGGTAGTAAAATATTCCGGGCTCTGTGGCCGTGGTCTATAACTGGCGTTTCTTCCAGACGTTTCTTCCTCAATTGCGGAGGGCATCTTCAGTGACGAGCGCAGTCGAGTCGACGACAGGGAAACAACAGCTTGAAGCGCTCGCCACTGAAGATGCCCTCCGCAGTTGAGGGAGAAACGTCTGGAAGAAACGCCAGTTATAGACCACGGCCACAGAGCCCGGAATCTTTTACTACCATGATTACCGGCCGTGAAAGCCTGCATTCCAGCTTGTATGTTATTAGGAATGTTCTAGGGTAAAACATAAATCGGATTAAATTGTATGCGGTATAAAGGACCGAGTCCCGCGCCTTTGCCGAGTGGTTAAGGAAAGATGCCTTAGCGCAGAGCAACGGAACTTGCGCTGATTCGAGTATCCATGGGGGAAGACATTTTCTCATGGAAAATTGGTCAATGTGGAACCGGTGCCCACTCAGCATCGTGAGGAATATGGGTAGCTACAATAAGTAGCGGCTCCAGGTTCAGAAAATCAGCTGTAACGGTTAGGGAATCCGATATGCTGATCATGTGACCCCTACACTGGCTGGATGATCGTCTAGCTCTATCATTACCATATGTGGATATGAGGCAAGCAGCTGGATGGTAGGGCAACAGCCTTCTAGACATGTCGCGTCGATGGAGTTCTAAAGAACTTAACTATGTCTCAAACTTTCTTACATGTTTGCGTCTTTACATATTTCAGAATTAGTTTCATCATGTTTTACTGTACATAGTAAATAAGATAATCAAATAATAATCTAATATATAAAAATGAATGTTTGTTCGATCGTACTTTATGCGCGGCCATACCGTTGATCCGATTGTGATGGGTTATTTGCAAAATATTCTGAAGATTCCTAAGATGAACATAGGCTTTAAGAGAGTTGTGGTACTCAACTCCTACACCCTTAAAAATCATCCTTTGTAGCGTAAACGTGAAAAGCCCCTTTTTCGACGTTTAAATGGCTTACGTTGCCTAAACCATAACAAATACACAAAATTAATGTACACAGAATTGAATATCTCAAAAAGCTCTACAAAAAAGTCCCCAACAGCATATGTTTATCTCTTACGGATTAACTCACAATAACCATTTTTGTCTTTCATTGATGCAAAGAAGGTCGAGACAAGTACGTAGATTCCTGTGCAAGCATAGCTGCACATGGTGTCATTCTTTTACGGATAACTCACAATAACGAATTTTGTCCTTTAGCTCATTTATGCCAAGAATATCGAGATAAGTAGATTCCTGGGCAACACCGGGTAATCAGTACGGGGTATCTAAACATAATTACGAAATAACTTTACTCGTAGTGATTGCTTGAATATTACATTTTGGAAGATGGAATTCTATTTACTATTTGGATTGTATGAAAATTAGTTTGGAAATATAATAAATTAGTTTATTGGTTGTTTCAGCTACAATAACGAAGAGAGCAAATATATAATTATTTTCCTGCTACTTGTTCAAATAAACATAAAAACGCAATTTTCGTTTTTCTAGCAAATTTATGCCAAGAAGATCGGGATAAGTAGATCCTTAGGCAACGCCAGGTAATCAGCACAGGATATCTGAAAATAATAACGATATAAATTTATAATTATTTTTCTCTTACTTACTCAACTAAACGCAAAAACATATTATAATTTATTTAGGTGCAGTCCACCGCTGTGATCTCGGGGTAGCGTGCTGCCTTGTCACTCAGCGGGCCTGGGTTCGATCCCCGGTCGCGACAGTTTTTCTGGGTGAGGTTTTTATCGGGGTTTTTCCTCACCTGTAGGACAAATGTCAGGAAAACTTTAAGGCCCAAAAGGTCCCCGAAATAATATGGCCATCGCAATCATCATCATTCATATTCATCTTAGGATTAGGGACTCTCCTGGCGCACAATTATCATCACCCATCATATCATTGGGGCAACGTAACCCCGCCTTACAGACGCCCCAACCTGAGAAGTGGGTTACAAGTACGCCATGCCAGGAGAGAAACCAGGAATGTGGAGAGACAAACCTGGGGCATTTGAAAAAAAAATATATATTTAGGTGTAGCAGCGCACGGCGGGTATTAGCTAGTTAAAAAATAAGTGTTAGTCGCTTACTTTAGACCGTATTATGTTGTGTTATGTATATTTTAAACTCTGCTAATAAACCGAAATAACCATTAGACGGTTTTATGTCATATTTTAAATGTTTTGAATTGCCTCTTATTCAGTGGTACTTTTGAAATTACAGTAATCCATCACTCTCATTTGACACTGTCGACTGCAATAATATTTCCTTTTTAGATTCCTAGCATAATATCAAGGGATTTGATTCCTTTCGGTAATCAGCGTAATTTATAACACAGTCATTAACTGTAAGAGAACTTTGATTTATGGAAAGTTCTATCAATGCATCTTCATTTCTGAAAGTGCTTCTTTGTAATATTCCAATTGTATATTTATATTTAGACTTCATTTTGCGAGTTCATTTACATAGTACTTGAATATTACTTTATAAAACTTTGTGGTATGAAAATAAACAAAGAAAAATGTTACAAATATGTAATAAGGTTGAGCAAATGCTTATATTTTACTCTAGGTTTCTAGCCTTCAAATGTGCTTATTTTACACGTTTGTAAACATGTAACATTTCAAAATTAATATTATCCATGCAATTTTGAATATGCGTACACTCACTCGCTCTCTCTCTCACTCGCCACTCGCCCACAGACACCCACACATGTTTAGGCCTATTCGATCGTGAGATGTTCTTAGCTGTTCGGTTTCACCTATTCTATAATAAATCTTCAAAGATTTATATAAAAATATTCTCATATGGTGTTTATTTTGAATAAAATAATTACAAGATTTTGCAGAAATCGCATTTTTTATATGTAGGCGTGTTTCATAGCTGTTCAGTTTCCTGATTCAAATGTAAGTAGAAGCGTATGCATATTATTAAAATTGATAGGCCTATATAAAATATAACGAATGGAAACCTGATTGGATTAATAATTGCACAGTACAAAATTATTTTACTTGTTTATGTGGAAACACATGACTTATATAGTAGTAGATGCGAGGTTGGGAAGTGGTTTTTACAGAAGCGAGAAGAATGTTTAAAAACCTCGCTATCGGTCGGTTTTTAATTTCCGAGATACTGTAAAACACTTCACAAACGTGCGTTGTACATTGTTTTTTTTTCGCGATGGTGTTTTCAAATTAATAATTAATAGTAAAATAACGTATTTGTTGGAAATATTTGCGTTCATTATTAACAACTGACTAACGTTAACAGTGTGGGCAATGTTTATTAGTTGAGACTACAAACTATGGAGGCAAGTACGTATTTATTGTTTTATATTGTTTCAAATAAAGTCCAGTTCAAGTAAAATGCAGTGATTTGTTTCGTATAATGTATATTAACACTACGTTTTGGATATTTTTGTATATACATTGTACGTAGTATACATAGAGTGCAGTGGTTTTGCTTCCCACACGCGTTTTGTAGTACCGTATGTAATATTACAGTATAGTTATTTTATTACAGTATAGTTATTTAGGTTGGCAACCCCGAAATGTAGGAAGTTGAACTTTCATTCATGGTCGCCATTGCTGTAAGTACGACAAAATGCACTATCGCAAAAAAAAAATACAATCCGTCTTTACAGGAATCATATTTTACTATTATTTTAGGAATTTATACCCATCTTTTCAAGAACTTGTTATTTTCACACTTTTGTTTAGAGAAGGCTTTCATTTCTTGATAGTGGCTTTCATTTATTGATAGTCTGATTATTTCATAGTTGATAGGTTTCGTGTTTTCAAGAATATATATTTAAATGTTCTAATTGTAATAATTATTAATTGCGAAATTTTTGTAACTTACTTTTTTTTCTAAAAAAATTGAACTTGATAGCTTTTGTTTCCAATCGTAAAATTCTTCTATCAGTAGGGGGAGAACCAATCCTGTACCGACACTTATTTTGATTTTTTGGACATCCAGACGTTTACATTTTAATTATACCGTAGCTGATCGTTTTAGTATTTTAAAGAATCTGCCCTCAGAGTTTTTATTTTTGACTGTACGTCCCTTACTGTCAGAGGTTATGTAAACTGACCGGTTTTATCTTTTGAAGAAAAACCTTCAGAGCGTTTTTACTTGGAGATAAACTGTTCTTTCGAGATAACATCCGAGTTTACTTTCGAGTAGTCTAGGAATTCTTAAATGTCAGAACTCACCTAATTGAAATCTAGCGCAATATTTGCGAGATTCAGGAAAATTAGGAAATAATCCACTTGGGTTTCCCGGCTAGAAATTAGAACCCAGAACTCCCATAATGCCGGTCTCACTCGCTAACGGTTGTATATGGTACTTTTTGTTGTGGTCCTACACAGCGCTGCAGCGATTTGAACGGCGGGGGACTATATGTTATGAAGAATTAGATAAGTAACATGCTATTTATGCCATTTCTACGCTGAGATTCTGCATGGCTTCAAGTGTTGAATTATTTACAAGAGGAAAGTGTGGTTTATGAATTCTCCTTAGAACTCAGTGATTTAACATAAGCTTGCAAAGTTCGATACTTAGCCCAGCAGGACCACATTAAAGAGGTTCGCATCCTAAATGCAGCTCTAGTCATACAAGGTTGTTGCCAACAACCTTTATTTTAAAGAAGAGGGTATCGCATTTCTCCCTCTTGCTGCAGTATAATGCAAGAAAAAATTTTTACTCCTCAGAAAGAGATCAACCATTAAAATTAGAGCTATAATAATTGTACGATGTTATGCATCAACCACCTAAGCGCCATTAAAGAATTAGATTTTGGTGCCATCTTTAAATATAGCCTTATTATTAAAGAAAATGTAGCGTTTTCGCCATCAGTCCTATTAGGTATTCTACATTTTGCAACAAACGGCTATGAAACCAGATCTTCATAAATGCTAATATACATTTTGCATCATGCAGCTAAGCGCCAAATATTCCGGTGCTTGAATTATTGTTGCATAACTGTCAAACAAGGAAAATAACTTGCAATATCCAGTATTGTAAGTTTGAAGCTACAGTAAATAGTGAAGATTGACAAACTTTAAACGTATTTTTCTCGAAACTTACATAATGACGGATAGCCGGTTGATGCATAATATCGTGCAATTATGGAGTGATGGCTAGCCGATCACTTAAAGGAGATAACTTTATATTGTTGTAATATTTCATTGGTGTTGTAATAAATTACAATAGTCGATGTTAAAATCGTTTACACTGAATTGTTGTCGTAGACAAGCAATTCGAGCGGTCTCTTAGACAGTATTTTTTCTAATTACCAATTGTTGATGATAATGTCAGTAATTGCAATATTCGAGACCAAAATGTGAAATTTGAATCAAGTTACAGCCGTAGATAAGTAAAATTTGGCTCGTCTGTTGGAGGATAATTTTTTTGACTATTTAACTCATGCCCCAAATGGGAGTCAATGACCAATCACGTTTCAATGATTTCTGTTTTACAACCAATCAGAATCGTGTTTCACCAAATATTTATCAGTGTTATGATTACCATATTAAAAAAAGCTCCTCCTTACAATATTGCGTTCCTTTGGCAATAAATAGTATGATCTGGTTGCAGTGATAAACAAATGAAGCAGTAGAAGCGTACCTATCGTTTCTCATTTGTTTTCAAACATCGCCGTTTACATTAAATATAGGCTATAAATATTTTAAAATAACTATAGTTAAATAATGATTTGTGAGTAAAACAGCTTAATTTTATTCGTTAAATAGTCCTAACAAATGTCACTCTTGATTTCCAAATTCTCTAGATAAATTCACTCCTCACTTCGTGAGTCGTGAATTTATCGATAATTTGGAAATCACTCGTGGCATTACTTATGATAAGTTCCGATCTTGCGAGTGTCTGACACACGCAAGAACTTCAGAAAAGATGAGGATCGAAGATCGATGCTAATATGTGTAAAACAATTACTATAATGCAAATATCCTAGCATGTGTATACCGTTCCATGAACCATTCAAGATCAAAGTTTTTTGACGGCTGGTGAAATTCCTTGTCTACGACCGTAGCCTAGATCCATTTATTTCCCCCCCCCCGTCCATAAAACAAACTTCCGATTACCTGATTTCATGTTGATCTAGACCAGCAGTTCCCAACTTTTCGACTCGCGAATCCCTTCCACAACGATCTGAGTTGGGTGAACCAGTGACTTTTAAATTTACATACAGTAGACATGCATAAAATGTAATTTCAAGCAAAAGGTTTCATAACCTGAAATTAACATAACCCTTAACGATTAAAACCTACTCAGGAATTCGCGGTAAATATTAATTTATTTTTGAAATGATGTAATAATTTCTCGTTGTTACACATATGTAACAAGGGACATTAGAGTTAATTTAATTTCATCATCATTATCATGAACAAATTAGTTTTAGGCTATGTGGCCTGTACGGTAAACCTAGCGAAGATGGTCTTGATCTTTCCACCGATGTTTTGGTCTTCCTTGGTCCCTATGTCCAGTTGGGGTATATTGGAATGCCAATTTTGGAAGTCTATTTCTTGCCATTCTCCTTAGATGATTTTTCCATTCTTGTTGGTATCTTTGTATATCTTCATTTAAACTTGTTACTCCAATTTTTCCTCTGATAGTAGTGTTCCTTTGGTGATCCAGTCTATTAACTCCTAACAATGATCGTAAGAAGCGCATTTGGCTCACTTGAAGTTTATGAGAGTTTCTTTTATTTAAAATCCAAATTTCACTTCCGTATTTTAGAGCAGCTTATTTAATTTTAAAATAATAATGTTATAATATTATTATACAATATAATAATAATATTATTATATAATATAATAATATATTATAATATTATATTATATAATAATATATTATAATATTATTATTATATTATATAATAATATATTATAATATTATATTATATATAGTATTATTATATTATATAATAGTATTATTATATTATATATGTATACTTATTATTCTTATTATTATATTAGATCGTCTTCTCCTGTTATCTTCTTCTTCTCTTCTCTCCTCGTCTTCTTCTCCATGTTCTCTTCTTCTTCTCTTCTCCTCCTCGTCTTCTTCTCCTTTTCTCCTTCTTCTTCTCTTCTCTCCTCATTCTTCGTTCTCCTTTTCTCTTCTTCTCCTTCTCCCTCTCTTCTTCTCCTTTTCTCTTATTATTACTCTTCTCCTCTTCTCCTCTATTATGACAATGTTCGCGGAAATGAAGGGCAAATTCATAGGCCTAACCTTATAACCTCCATTATGGAAAAGTTTTGGCGAACCCCTTGAAATGTTCCGCGAACCACAGGTTGGGAAACGATGATCTAGCCTCTAGACTGTGATCGTGGTGTAACGGTCAATATGTCGTGGGCTCGATTCGCGCTGTACCATAGACCGTTTTCTATGTAGGCGAAGAACTCAGATTAATGTGGTCAAATTAGTAGTTACTTTATCGACATGTAGGAAATCCTATTAAAAATTCGGAGAGTTAGATTGAGAGATTGCGTCGCGCTAGCCCGTGACTCCAGGGACAGCAACCGATTCGTTTTAATCCGATTATTTTTTTGCATTAGTGGTACAAGGACGTGAAAATCCTTGTAACTTTTATCTATCAAACAACAGAGTCTATTACTCAATGTTTTGAATGCTAATAGAATAACATAACGATAAAGAGAGGAAAGTAATAAAAATTCTAAGTTAGAAAAAGATTATACAAACATACACCAACAGAAGTCTGCGCATTGTTAAAAGTATAATGTAATTTGAGAAAAAAAAAAGTGAAGTACAATAAAGAAAGTACGTACTTACGGTGGTATATATTGAAAAGTTAGTTTTGCCGGCGGCATGTTATCGACCTGAAAGTGGTGCATTATGTTGATGAGGTATTGTTATTTTTATCTCTTTGCATGAATTGTGTTCAGTAGGTAGATAATCCCCTACTCCGTCAGGTGTGTGTGTCCGGTGTATTAGATATCAACCTCCCACACCAACAAACGCGCCAGCGCTTAAAACTAAAGAGCTGTCTTTCGCACACGTACGTTACGCATTCCTTCTACATTGTCAGATCTGACCACTGAGGGGATAAGATAAATAGAATAGAACAAAAACATCCTTGAACAATATGACAGTCATATTCGCAATCAGTAGTCAGTAAATAAATACCAAAAAAACTTAATATTTAGTTATAAACTGATATTCTGATATAACATACAACACTTCAATTGAATACAAGCCTGATAGAGTTGTCATGGTTGGACATCTACCAAACTCGCAGATGAGAATATCTAAGTAATTCCATTTTCTACATTATTACACTCTAATGATATTAAGCTTGACACTTTATCAATATCTAATCTATCTATGTAACGGAATCTTTCAATCAACGCGATTTTCACCCACTTAAAATCATCGGACATCGACTTGAAACTTGTATCAAAACTAGTAAGGAAGGACCCGTGCCAATAAAATAATCACTTCATATATTACTTTTACTAAAATCCCCCTGACCAGACTACATCAGAAAATCAAAAAACGTGTTTATTGAAGTATCAATGTAACGGAATCTTTCCCACGGAACGATTTATCACCCACTTATAAAACATTGTATCGACTTGAACACTATAGGGATGTTAACGTCAGTGAAGAGAGACCCATTGACCAATACAATAAATTTACCATAGCTTGCTTTCAAAAATCCTGGTCAGAATCATCCGAAAATCCAAAAAATGAAAACTGAGTATAATTAGATTGCGGACATTGTCGAGTTTATTTAGTCAATCGTTTTATTAAGAGCCTCAGAAAATTGGTAGAGCAGTAGAACCTCCTAGTGGATATAATAATTTCAGTAATCCATACGTCGCTGGTTCAAATCCGGCTGGGAAGGGGTTTTTTTTTTTTTTTTTTTTTTTTTACAGAAGAGTATTACTTTATAGTACTCATAAACTACAATAGAATAAATAAGAATTAAAACGATATTTACATTTTTATCATTATTCTGTAAACTAGTAAAACCTAAAAAAAAAAAAATAAATAAATAGTTTTAAGAAACTAAAAGAACACGCTAATATAATATTAGCAAAACCAGTAAGAATCAGAAAACATAATTTGAATTTCACAATACACTTGAGATCCAAAAATAACAGTGGGTCAATACAAAAATCATCCCAAACACATATAGAATAAATTACAGTTATCAACAAAAAGAAATAATTTTTACCATCAAAAGCGTGGGGTGATTTTTTATTATGATCTTATTTGACATTTAATACTTCTTAGAGAGCCTTACTTTTACCAATATACTGTTTATATATCAAATAATATTATTTGATATTGAGCACCCCACGCTTTTGATAGCTAACATTATTCTTTTTAGTTGACTAAACTCAATCATATATATTCTATAATGTTTTAGGAGAAATCATTTATTTTGTTGCGCACTTCTATTATTATCCCAAGCGTATTGCTGGAAATTCAAAATTATGATAATCATCAGTCTTAGTTTTCAGAATAAAGCAGTGCTTCTTTTAGTTTTTTTTAAAACTATTATTATATCTAAAAACTCCATAGCCAATCAATAAAAACAAATACTTACAAAAACAGTCTGAATCCATACTAACTCGGGCAATTCTACGTATTACAATTCTTCTTTTATTCCTCAAGGTTAGGGCTGTAATCTTGATAACCCAACAAGACTCAAAGCATATCACTTCGTGCAGGTCAATGGGACGTCCAATGTAACTGTAACCAATCATATGGATTATATTAGTAAAGCCTGTTTTGAATAGACGAGAATGAACATCCAATTCTATCAATATTGAACAATGAAACAGCATTTTAATTTATTGTCTGCCATATATATTTGTTAATCTCATCTATTTGCAATTGTATACTCTAAATAGCGGTATTAGCATATCATCATCTCTCTAAGTGTTGTCCTGCTAGTCATTCTTAAGAAACGCATTTGCTCTGCCGTTTCTATCGTCCTTTTTCCCAATCTATTTAATAATCTCCACCTTATATTATTAATTCATAGTTTCACAGATTAAACGCCGAGAAAGCTGGGTAGCCTACTTTAAAATATACAAGCGATCGAACCATAGCATATTAAAATAAGACTCAAACCCCATGGTACGATAGGCGTAGAAGGCCCCTGCCTTACCATCCGGCTGCTGGCCTCACATCCACATGTTAATCGGATGTAGATGATCATACACCCATGACACGTGGTCAGCATGTCGGTCCCCCAGCCGCCATAACATGCTTTCTTAACCTGGAGCCGCTATTTATTGTAACTACCTAAATTCCTCACGATGCTAGGTGGGCAACGGTTCCTTACTGGCCGAAATTAGCCGATATGAGAAAATGTCTTCACCCATGGCGACTTGAACCAGCCCAAGTCCTGTAGCTCTGCGCCATGGCATCTTACCTTAACCACTGGGATACGGCGCGAGGCGCAGATTAATACAGGGTATCTACATGTGAAGAAAAATATTAATATTTATAGAATTATTATTAAGCACCACCGCGCAAAAAATAATGTATAATGCGAGATTGGGAAGTGTTTTTTTACAGAAACGATTACAGTATAAACAGGAAACAATTAATATTAGCGATGATGGAATTTAAACTCCCATCAAAATTGGTACGACTGGTAAGAATGACATTGACAGAGATAAAGTGTAAAGTAAAGATACAAACAAAATTAAGTAGGCCTAATGGATTTCAATTTAACACAGGATTGCGCCAGGGAGACACATTATCATGCATTTTATTTAACATAGCCCTAGAAAAGTAGTTAGCAACTCTGGGTTACAGAGAGAGGTAACTATTTCCACCAAATCCATAAAGTTATTAGGTTATGCGGATGATGTGGACATAATTGGAAAGTCCTTTCGAGCACTAACAGAAGCTTTCATCGCCCTTGAATCTAACGCAAAAAAATATGGGTCTGGAAATGAATGAAAAAAAGACGAAATATATGACTTCAGAAATAAACAATGCTACAAAAAAAAGTAGTTCAGATAGGAAGATACACATTTGAAACAGTAGAGCAATTCAAATATTTAGGGGTAATAGTCAAATTTGATAATGATACAACACAAATAAAGAATCGAATAAATATAGCCAATAAGTGTTATTATGGGCTTTTAAAGCACATGAAAAGTCAAGTCTTGTCAAGATCTGTAAAGATATTACTATACAAGACTATAACAAGACCAATTTTGACATATGGATGTGAAACATGGATAATGGGGAGAAACAATGAATGCGCTCTGCAATTTTTTGAAAGAGAAATATTAAGGAGGGTGTATGGCCCTGTATGTGAGAACGGTGTCTGGCGCAAACGCTATAATCAGGAGTTGTATGCATTATTCAAAGAGGTGGAAATTAGTAAATTCATTAAATTAACCAGACTACAATGGGCAAGTAAGAAGAAAGGAAGAATCAGAAATATGTAAAAGGATATGGTCCACTCAACCAGAAGGTAGAAGAAAAAGAGGAAGACCGAAACTGCGATGGAAGGATGAGGCGGATAGAGATGCTAGAGAGTTGGGATTGAGAAATTGGTGGAGAGAGGCCCAGGACCGAGCTAATTGGAGGAGGCTTTTTGAGGAGGCCAGGACTCGGGAATGAGTTGTTGCGCCAGTGATGATGATATGATTGAAATCCGAACGATATAGCCTACTATTATATTGGTGGCATAGATTCCTCCATAACCATAATGTTAATCATATTATCAGGGCATGTTTATTACGTAATTTTTATCTACTTGGTGTAACACCAGAATCGAATGGTAAATATAACAGTTTTGAATTAACTCTTGTTAAACAAAAAGACTCGTCCTTGCTGTAAATGAATGTTTTATTACATTCTAGTTTCTTTGATGTACCCGATAAACCTCGTAACTAATCTTTTACAAGGAAACGCTTTTGTATTGTTTCCTGTAAACAGTTTCACCGATCCCTTCCTAGACTATGAAAACAAAAGACGTATTAAGGAGATATAAGATATTTTAATGGAGTGACAGACACAGCGATAGGGAATGTTCTGAAAGTAATTGCACTTCACAACAGCATGGGGAGTTGAAAGATCTCCTAGTTTGCTTAATGAAGTAGAATGTAAATAACGAAATATCGTGTTCTCTAGAGTAATGAATATACATGCGTGTGAAACCATGCATTAGCGATTTCAAGGATCTGATCATTAACTACGTTATAAATGTTACAGAAAACAGATTTTTGGTTGGAACGATTGAAAAATTGCCATCATTACACATTTATTTTAGCCAAATTTGCCTGTTCCGAGACCAAGGCATTATCACAGTTGATACCTTCGTATCTTTAATGGCCGTCCAACGTATTCAAAAAACCTCAGGCTGAAAAAATATAAAACTGTTATTCTACACTTTATCCTATATGGAATTTAAGGGAAAAGGAAAGATTACGAGTATGTGAAAAAAAAGTTCTTAGGACATTTTTTGGAACAAAGAGAGATGAAGATTCAGGCGAATAGAGAAGGTTACATAACAGTGAGCTATATGATAGGAAACCAAATATAATAACAGTCAAGTCTCGTAGACCGCGAGGGGCAGGACATGTGGCACGAATGGGGGGATTGGAAGAGGTGCATGGGAGCGTCTTGTAGGAGAACCAGAGGTAAAACGCCCAGTTGGTAGAGCAAGAATGAAGTGGGAGAATGACATTAACCATGATTTGAGGGAAGTAGATTGATTATACAGAAGATGAATGGAAAACATTAGCTCAAGATAGAGATGTGTGGAGAGCTTATGTCCGCGCGGCCATGTAACTATGGTTCAGAAGTGCCAGTGAATAGTAATAGTAATAATGATGATGATAAAACTCATTATTGTATTAAAAGTTGTATTTCCATTGTTGATTTTTAGTAATTGGTCAAGTGTATGAAAGTTTCCTATAGGCGCAGACTAAGGCATTCAGAATTTATAGGTCATATTAGAAGCCTCCAATGTCTGCCATCCTTAAATATGTACGTAATTCGTAAAATTGGGTGTATCGACCCATTATTATTATTATTATTATTATTATTATTATTATTATTATTATTATTATTATTATTAATTGCACATGGAACCTTTAGTAAACAAAACTTCTGATTATTAGTGAAGATGGATGCAACATGTTCATCGAATGTTAAGATATCAACTTGCAGGAAGAAGAAGACCAGGACGTCCACTCAAAGGACTTTTGGATGGTGTTACTCTTGAGACCGAAACAGGTCAACAAACGGCCTAAATTCGTGAATGTACTATGATTATTATTATTATTATTATTATTATTATTGGCGATAATTTCAAGAATGGAAAAAAAGTAAACAAAATGGAGCACATAATTAAAATTTTCTTCGGATTTATTATTATTACTATTATTGTTATTATTACTATTATTATTATTAAGGTCAGAAACAACACAATAAGGGAAATTATGCAAGTTAAATAAAACATATTGGAAAATATAGAAGAAAAAAGTTTGAATGGTATGGACATCTCATAAGAATGGAAGAAGAGAGAATACCAAAGAAGATCCTTAATTGGAAAGCTAATGGAAGAAGTGGAAGAGGCAGACCTAGAGAACGTTGCATGGATGGATGGATGGATGGATGGAGTGAGTGAGAAGTATGGAAGCTAGAGATCTGAGGGAAGAAGATGCTCTAGACAGGAAAGTCTGGCGACAAATCACTTTGGGTTGAAGGAGAAACACTGCATTTTGGAATATTCATAATTAGAAAAAAATATTATGATTATTAATATTATTATTATTATTATTATTATTATTATTAGTAGTAGTAGTAGTAGTAGTAGTAGTAGTATATTTATATTGATATTATTATTTTTAATGATAATTTCAACAACTGAAAGAAAAATAGGCGGAATGGAATATACAATTATTTTTTTCTTCTAATTTAGTTTGAAGAGTGCCTGCATTCAGAGATCCGGCGTGCTGGTTGTAATTGATGATATTTAATTATAGACTGACGTGAATGTGATGTTAGTTGAATGGAGTAAGCATGTTATTGAATGCTAGGAACAGAAGGTGGAACGTACTGACTGTAAGGAAACATGTTGCAGAAGCACCGACCGAGTCCTTGAATCTTCCTTGTTTGTTATTCTAACCACAACGGACCAACAATCCTCAATACCTACGCCAACACATGTGAAACGCTATTATCCAATTTCGTTGGCATGGAATTGGCAGTCGCCTCAAACTATTCTATTAAATTTTATGTCTTGTAAACGATGCTAAGTTCAATATAAAAGCAATAAACCAACATTGTGTTCGAGATGTATTCTTAACATAGGGCCTATATAAATGGCAGTTTTTGGGCAAAAAGCCAGATGAAATCAGCTGAACAATTTATTTCCTTTAGTCGATATTTTGTCTTCTTCCTTTTAATAAGTAAATTGGTGATGGTATGACTGGCTAGTTGGCTGCCATGATTACTATATATTCAAAATGCTTGGGCTATTATGTTAGTCTAGTAACGAGGGGAATTTGCTCGTACATTCATTTATAAGAGATATGGTTAACTCTGGTCTTCTTCTTCTTCACTTTTTAGGCTTATTTTCTAGCCTGTTACGGCTCCAAATTGCTGCTCTTACCATCTTTGCCTTAGTCTTCCCAAACTGCTTCTTCCTCGTGATGAATACTTTGTCGTTATCCGTTGGACAGTCCGGCTATCTCTTTGGAGCTTGTAAGTATTTTAAAGTGTCCCCTGAGTACGCTACTGACGTACTGCAGGGTTAGTCCTTTGGAGGGGCTGCCTCCTTAAAGTCTTTGGACTTGCTTCCTTGTGTTTTATACCCACAAGGAGGGTTGTCTCTTCCGCCTTCTGCCGTTTGAGGACTTCACTCCTCTGGTTTATCCCCGACCTGGTTCTTCGTTTTTTCACCACAGAGATTGGGTTGCCACTTCCGCCATTTTCACTATTCCGATATGGTTGTGGTCTTCCTTGTTTGCAGCTTCCAGTGTGGTCGTTGCTCCCACGTTGCGGATTATTCACAGTTCCCTCTCCTCTTATCTAACCTCAAGCCAAGGCTTCCCGGTTATGATCGTCTGGGTTATTGGTACTAAGCCTCCCTACCACGCCAAGGTGATAATCCACAGAACAAAATGGACACAAAAGTTCGCTGTGGTACCAGAGCAAAATGGACCCAAAGGTTCGCTGTGGCGCCAAGAGTTGTATTGTAATTCTTACACCATTATTCGTTAGATCAAAATTAATGAATTAACAGCAGCATCCGCTGATTTCTTATTACCTGACCACAGCACATATTCACGAACACTGCCCCACTGCGATCTCAGTGCCGAGGACGACTAAAAAAATATTGAATTATCTCCTAAGTAATATACAACCGAGGCAGATGGATTCGTGTCTTGAAACCCTAGGTTCAACTCTTTGCTCTCTGATAGGAATCGAAGAATTTCCCGCCATCGGTCACTGGTAGCGGATAATTCATTTGTTTGCTTAAATTCCTTTTCATATAAAGTATTTCGTCGAATTTTCTTATATTAGTTTATGGGGCTGTAAAAAATATTGGAGGTTATTTTGTGAGAAAATGCTTGTGTCAACTAGATTAATCTTTGCTCCAGTGCAACGTACTTACCCTTAATCAGTTTCACATCCCCAGGACAATTATTGAAACAGTTTTCTCTATCTCATTCTTTCTTTCTCTCACTCCCTCTTACATTCTTTCTCTCACTCTCTTCCTCTCTCTTTCTTTCTTTCTCTCACTCCCTCTTACATTCTTTCTCTCACTCTCTTCCTCTCTCATTCACTCTTCCTCTCTCACTCACTCTTTCTTCTCTCAATCCACTCTATATCTATTTCGCTCACTCACTATATTTCTCATTATCTCTCATCAATCACTATCTTTCTCTTATACAGCTCATTC